>WOXC01002181.1:85000-199444 GCA_011680675.1 Gymnobelideus leadbeateri | reverse complement strand
GGTCAAACAAGAAATTATAGAAACAATCAATAATTTCATTCAAGAGAATGATAATAATGAAACAACATACCAAAATTTGTGGGATGCACTAAAGGCAGTTCTCAGGCAAAGTTTTATATCCCTGAGTGCATACTTAATTAAAGCAGAGAGAAGGGAGGTCAATGAGTTGGACATGCAATTGAAAAAGCTAGAAAAAGAACAAATTGAAAATCCCCAATTTAGTACTAAATTAGAAATATTGAAAACCAAAGGTGAGATTAATAAAATTGAAATTAAGAAAACCATTGAATTAATAAATAAAACTAAGAGCTGGTTTTATGAAAAAATCAATAAAATTGATAGACCCTTAGTCAATATGATAAAAAAAAGGAAGAAAACCAAATTATGAGTATCAAAAATGAAAAGGGTGAATCTACCTCCAATGAAGAGGAAATAAAAAAAATAATGAGGAATTATTTTTCCCAATTGTATGCACATAAATATGACAATCTTAGTGAAATGGATGAATATTTACAAAATCACAAACTGCCCAGATTAACTGAAGAGGAAGTGAATTACCTAAATAACCCCATCTCAGAAAAAGAAATCACACAAGCCATCAATGAACTCCCTAGGAAAAAATCTCCAGGGCCAGATGGGTTCACTAGTGAATTCTATCAAACATTTAAAGAACAATTGATTCCAATACTCTACAAACTATTTGGGAAAATTAGTGAAGAAGGAGTCCTACCAAACTCTTTCTATGATACAAATATGGTACTGATTCCTAAATCAGGAAGAGATAAAACAGAGAAAGAAAATTATAGACCAATCTCCCTCATGAATTTAGACCCAAAAATTCTAAATAAAATATTAGCCAAAAGACTCCAACAACTTATCACAAAAATAATACACCCTGATCAGGTAGGATTCATTCCAGGAATGCAAGGATGGTTTAATATTAGGAAAACCATCAATATAATTGAGCATATCAACAACAAAACTAGCAAAAACCACACGATCATCTCAATAGATGCAGAAAAGGCTTTTGACAAAGTACAACATCCATTCCTATTAAAAACACTAGAAAGTATAGGAATAAATGGAGCCTTCCTTAAAATAGTTGCCAGCATCTATCTAAAACCATCAGCAAGTATTATATGCAATGGGGATAAACTAGAAGCCTTTCCAATAAGATCAGGAGTGAAACAAGGGTGTCCACTATCACCCCTCTTATTCAATCTGGTACTAGAAACGTTAGCAGTAGCAATTAGAGAAGAAAAAGAAATCAAAGGAATCAAATTAGGCAAAGAAGTGACCAAGCTGTCACTCTTTGCAGATGATATGATGATATACTTAGAGAATCCTAGAGAATCAAGTAAAAAACTACTTGAGACAATAAATAAATTTGGCAAAGTTGCAGGATATAAAATAAACCCACATAAATCCTCAGCATTCCTGTACATCTCTAATAAAACTCAACAGCAAGAGATAGAAAGAGAAATCCCATTTAAAGTCACTGTAGACATTATAAAATATTTGGGAATCTACTTGCCAAAACAAACCCAGAATCTATATGATCACAACTACAAAACACTTCTCACACAAATAAAAACAGATCTAAATAGTTGGAAAAATATCAATTGCTCGTGGCTGGGTCGAGCTAATATAATAAAAATGACAATTTTACCCAAACTAAATTATATATTTAGCGCCATTCCAATCAATTTACCAAAAAACTACTTTGTAGAGTTAGACAAAATAATAACAAAATTTATTTGGAAAAACAAACGGTCTAGAATATCAAGGGAATTAATGAAAAGAAATGCTAGGGTAGGTGGACTAGCTATGCCAGATCTTAATCTGTATTATACAGCAGCAGTCATCAAAACTGCTTGGTACTGGCAGAGGTGTAGAGTAGTGGATCAATGGAATAGATTAGGTGCAGGAGACCCAGCATTTAATGAATATAGCAATCTATTGTTCGATAAACCCAAAGACCCCAGTTTTTGGGATAAGAATGCACTATTTGACAAAAACTGCTGGGAAAACTGGAATACAGTATGGCAGAAACTGGGCATAGATCACTATCTAACACCATATACCAAAATTAAGTCTAAATGGGTGCATGATCTAGGTGTAAAGGATGATACTGTAAGCAATTTGGGAAAGCAAGGAATAGTTTACCTGACAGATCTGTGGAGAGGGGAAGATTTTAGGACCAAACAAGAATTAGAGAGCATTATAAAATGCAAAATGGATAATTTTGATTACATTAAATTGAAAAGCTTCTGCACAAACAAAGCCAATGTAACCAAGATCAAGAGGGAGGTGGGAAATTGGGAAAGAATTTTTACAACTTGTGTCTCTGATAAAGGACTCATTTCTAAAATTTATAGAGAATTGAGCCAAATCTATATGAATACAAGTCATTCCCCAATTGAGAAATGGTCAAAGGATATGAATAGGAAGTTTTCAGAGAAAGAAATTAAAGATATCTATAAGCATATGAAGAAATGCTCTAAATCACTATTAATTAGAGAAATGCAAATCAAAACAACTCTGAGATACCACATCTCTCCAGTCAGATTGGCTAAGATGACAAAACAAGAAAGTGACAAATGCTGGAGAGGATGTGGACAAATTGGAACGCTAATACATTGCTGGTGGAGTTGTGAACTTATCCAACCATTCTGGAGAGCAATCTGGAATTATGCCCAAAGGATTATAAATAATTTCATACCCTTTGACCCAGCCATACCACTCCTAGGGTTATATCCCAAAGAGATCATAGTAGTGGGAGGAAGAACCATATGTACAAAAATATTTTTAGCAGCCCTTTTTGTGGTTGCAAAGAATTGGAAACTAAAGGGTTGCCCATCAATTGGGGAATGGCTAAACAAGTTGTGGTATATGAATGTAATGGAATTTTATTGTGCTATAAGAAACGAGGAGGTGACGGATTTCATAATTACCTGGAGAGACTTATACAAACTGATGCTGAGCGAGAAGAGTAGAATCAGAAGAAATTTGTATACAATCACAGACATACCATATCTGTGACGACCAACTATGACAGACTGGACTCTTTTCAGCAATGCAGTGATATAAGTTAATCCCGAATGACTCAAGAAAGTGAGAAATGCGCCATCCAGAGATATAACTAGAAAGAACTGAACCTGAATCCTGATGGAAGCAAACTAAATGATCTTGTTCTTCTCATTGTTTGGTTTTACTTCTTCCTTACCATCTTTCATCCCACCTAGTACAATATGCCTTTGTAATTGGAATAATGTTTAATATGAATGCATTTGCAGACCCTATACTGTACTATATGCTGTCATGAGGGGAGGGGGGAGGGAAGTAAAGGAAATTTGAAAATCAAAATAAATAAATAAATAAATAAATAAATAAATAAATAAATAAATAAATAAATAAATAGATAGATAAATAAATAGATAAATAAATAAATAAATAAATAAATGCTTTTTGACTGATAAAAAAAACAATTCGGAATTTCCAAAGATAAAAAAAAAGAAAATGAAAGATTTTCTTATACCACAAATATACATTACTTATGCCTGAGATACCCTGATTGTTCTTATGAAGTTTAAATGCTTGAAGGAATGATAGTATAAAAAGATTTAGAGGGGGCATAGTATAATAACAAGAGCAGTGTATCTGTGGACAAAAGAATGGGGTCAAATTCTTTCTGACACTGACTAGGTATATGACCTTGAGTAGTCACTAAAAGAATTGTAGTATCAAAAAGGACCTCTGAAGCCATTTAACCCAATAAGCACCTGAAGAGCAATTTAAACTACAATATATCCTACAAATGACAATAGAATCTGTTTGTAGACATCCCCAGTGAGGAAGAGCTCAATATTTAGCAGCTTTGTAACAGAGCAGATAGAATACTTGAGTTGGAATCAGGAAAACCTGAATTTACATCCTACCTCAGATACTTACCAACTATATGACCCTAAGAAAGTCAATGAATCTCTGATTGCCTCAGTTTCCTTAACTGTGAAGCAAGAAAAATACTAATCCCTACCACTCAAGGTTACTGTGAGGATAAAAATGAGATAAATTTTTGAAAGCTTAGTACAATTCCTGGCACATAGTAGGCACTATATAAATGATAGCTTATCATCATCATCACCACCACCACCACCACCATCATCATCGCTTCCCAAGATCAATCATTGTAAATTTAGATAACTCAATTTCTGAGGAAGTTTTCCCTGACTTCATGCTCAATTTGTCTCTTCTCAACTTCTGTCCTTTGCTCTACTGTGCTCTTTGCCCACTGATTACAGGTCTAACCCATCTCTAATATGACATCCCTTAAAATACTTGAAAATATCCATGTCTATAAAACATCCATGTTTCTCATGAGTTTTCTTTTCTCTAGACTAAACACTTCATCCTTCAGTTGATCCTAATATGCCATATTGTGCTCCTAATCGTATTGATTGCTTTCTTTTAAAATGTTCTCCAGCTTGTCAATGATTCACCAAAATGTGGTGCAAAGAACAGAATACATTACACTAGATGTTGTTTGACCAGGGTAGAAAACAGTAGAAGCATTACTTCTCTAGTGTTTGAAACTTTGTCAATTTAAATATAATCTAAGTATCAATACCATTCAAGGAAACTACACAACACTGTTGATTCCTTTTGAGCTCAAAGTTCATGAAAAACCCATGGATTTTTGTTTTTGTTGTTGTTTTGTTTTCTTTTGTTTCTCCTGAAGAGTTTTTTTTTTAATCCATGGTTCCAATACCTTGTAATTTTGAAGTCAATTTGGGAAACCAAGTGTAAAGTAATGTATTTATATTTATTAGATTGTATCTTACTGGATTTAGCCCATTGTTCTACCATATTAATATTATTTTTGGATACTGACTCTGTCAGCCAGTGTGTTAGTACTGCAAATTTTATAAGCATGCCATCTATCCTTCTGTCAAATACTTACAAAACTGGTAAATAGCACAAAGCAAGGAATAGACCTTTGGGGCACTCCACTAAAAATCTTTCTCCAATTTGACATCAATTCACTAATGATAACATTTTGGGTCCAGTCATTCTACCAGTTCTGAATCCACATATAGCACATTCATTCTCTTGTCTGTCTTAATATTTTCAACAAGAAGAACAAGAGAAGTTTTAGTAAATGAATTTCTGAATTCTGGGTAAAGTAAATTCATAACATTTCTCTTGATTTAGGCTAATAATCTTATCAAAAAAGAAAATGAGGGTATTGTGATATAGTCTGTTTTTGCTAAACCCATGGGGATTTGTTGTGATCATTTGTCTTCTTGTTTATATGTTTATTATCTATTTAATAATTGATTCTACTGTAAAAAGGGACTGACCCAGTGTCCCAAGAACTTATGATTTTATACAAAGAGCTCAGCTGATACAAATCCCAGGTGGACCTTAGATCAAGTGCACATGTTCTGTTGCCATTTCTGATCTGCTAACCTGATGATGAAACTTATCTTTGATTGTCTGTGGCCTCTAATCTAGGATACATTCAAAGGCAGTTTTCATCCAGAACCAGTCTCTTCTCTTTGCTTGACTTATTCCTATCTCACAGCATTCTGGTGATAGAAGACAAACCATGACCATAACAATCAAACTACCAAAAACTGTTTTATAGAACTAGAAAAAATAATAACAAAATTCATATGAAAGTATAAAAGGTCAGGAATATTAAGGGAATTAATGAAAAGAAATGTAGGGGAGATGGTCTAGTCACATCATTATCCTAAATTGTATTATAAAGCAGCAATCATCAAAACTACTTGGTACTAAGAAGTAAAATGGTAGATCAATGGAATAGCTTAGGTACACAAGACACACGATTAAATGACTGTACCAATCTACTGTTTGATAAACACAAAGATTCCAGATTCTGAGATAAGAACACACTATTTGACAGAAACTTCTAGAAAAACTGGAAAATAATGTTATAGAAAGTAGATATAGGCCAACATCTTATACCATATACCAAAATAAAGTCAAAATGGGTACATGATTTAGATATAAAAGCTGATACTATAAGCAAAATGGGAGAGTGAGGAATAGTTTACCTGTCAGATTTATGGAGAAGGGAGGAATTTATGAATAAATAAGAGATAAAAAACATTATGAAATGCAAAATGAATAACATTAATTATATTAAATTAATAAAGGTTTTGCCAAACAAAGCCAATATAGCCAAGATTAGGAGGGAAGCAGAAAAATGGGGAAGAAATTTTACAAACTGTCTCTGGTAAAGGTCTCATTTCTAAAATATAGAGAGAATATATAGAGAACTGAGTCAAATTTATAAGAATACAAGTCATTCCCCAATTGATAAAAATGGTCAAAGGCTATGAAAAGGCTGTTTTCAGATAAAGAAAGTGAAGCTACCTATAGTCATATGAAAAAAATACTCTAAATCACTATTGATTAGAGAAATGCAAATCAAAACAACTCTGAGGTACCACCTCAGACCTATGAAACTGGCTAACATGATAACCAGGAAAATTATAAGTTCTTGAGAAGATGTATGGAAAATTGGAATACTAATGCATTGTTGGTGGAGTTGTGAAGTGATTCAACCATTCTGGAGAACAATTTGGAACTATAACCAAAAGGCTACAAAAATGTGCATACCCTTTGATCCAGCAATACCACTTCTAGGGCCATATCCCAAAGATATCATAAAAATGGGAAAAGGACCCACATGAAAAAATATTTATATTTTTATGGTGGCAAAGAATTGGAAATTGAGGGGATGTCCGTCAGTTGGGGAATGGCTGATCAAGTTGTAGTATATGGAATACTATTGAGCTATATACGTGATGAGCAAGGGAACTTCAGAAAAACCTGGAAAGACTTATATGAACTGATGCTGAGGGAAGTCTTGGCTCTTCTCAGCAATGTATGGATCAGTTACAAAAGACTCATGACAGAAAACGCTGTCCATAGCCCAAAAAAAGGAGTCTGAATGTAGATCAAAGCATATTATTTGTTCTCTCTCTTTCTCTCTTTTGTTTATTTCCTATTTCTTTCTTTTTTGCTTTTTTTTTTTTGAGGGCAATTGGGTTTGAGTAACTTGCCCAAGGTCACACAGCTAGGTTTTTTTTGTTTGTTTGTTTGTGTGTGTGTGTGTGTGTGTGTGTGTGTGTGTGTGTGTGTGTGTTAAGTGTCTGAGGCCGGATCCAAATTCAGGTCCTTCTGACTCCAGGGCCAGCGCTCTACTCACTTCGCCACCTAGGCACCCTATTTCCTATTTCTTGAGGTTTCTCCCATTGCTTGTAATTCTTCTTTACAATATGATTAATGTGAAAACAGGTGTAACATGAATGCATATGGAGAGCCTATATCAAATTACATGCCATGGTGGGGTGAGAGGAGGAGAGAAATGGGGAGAAAATGTGTAACTCAAAATCTTATGTAAGTGAATGATGAAAACTAAAAATAAATAGATTCATTAAATTACATATTTATATATGTATTATATATATACATATGTATGAGTGTATGTATGTATATATGCATGAAGAAAAACAATGTTATAAGGAGAGGAGCACTGGGCCTTTCCCAATGAGTGTACTGGAGCCAGTTCATTATTAAATTGTTAAATTTTAGTGTGAGCATTTACACTTCAACCATAATCTTCCATTGGGCCTTATTGAAAAGATCTGAGTACTAAAAGTCCAAGAGTGCTAGAAATAGCAACATTCCCCAAACCAGTAGTTCTATTTCAATTTAGCATCCATAACCATCATTGAAAGGAGCAATTCTTATTGGAAGTAATAGACTACTATCTGCAGGTACTGAAGCCTGCAATTTCTCAACACCCACAGGGACAGAAGATCCTGAAAAGAAATTTCTCACCACCAATGTTTTTTTTTTTTTTGCACTGTCAAATGGTTCTGAATTAGTAACACAGAGATAATTGTTGATGGAAATAGCATTAAAAAAGTGCATTACCATCTACGTTGCCACTGAATTCCAAGTGACTTCCATCATAGGTATTGTCTCCTTCATTAGAACAGGAGCTCTTTGAGAGCAAGGTCTTACTTTTCTATTTGTATCCCCAGTGTTCACCAAGGTGTTTTTTACATAGTGAATACTTAATAAATTATTTTTAAAATTTATGCCTGCATTCATGTGTGATTCAGTTTCTCAGCATAAATTCTATTTCTTATATTTAGAATACCAATCCTGTATCTACTATTAATAGATAATCTAAAAACCATGTTTATGTATGTATGTTTTTAGCAACTTCCGTCCCCCTTTTCTACCACTCTGTCATTATCTCTATGGAAAGTAGAAAAAGACATAATGTTCTGAAGACCATTTGGTATTCTTTATTTCATGGGTTTTCATGGACAGATAATATATTACCAAGTGGCCAAATGGATGATGATTAATCAATTCATCCTTAGGTAGGATTCTCCTTAAAAAAACATAAATGGTCTCTTTCCAAAGCCCTTCCCACATGGTAGCATATTCCACAGTTGTTTTCTGTAGGCATAGTATTCGAGAATAAAGGGTCACTTCTATGACACCATGAGACATCAAAGTAGGACTTTATGGAGCCTGTAATGGAAAACAGAAGAAAAAGAAGAGTTGACCAGATCTGCATTTTCTCTGTCATCCATGATTTTTATCCCACTAATTCCAAAAATGGTTATCCCTTTTCAAATATTCTTTCCTATTTTCCACGATATAACTATAAACCAACAAACAAACTTTTTGATATTGTCAGCATTCCTGTCTGTCCTCAGCTTATTCTGCATTCTAGTACTCCTGACATTGCAATTACAACACAATGCCCTGCTTTTGTATTTATCCTCTACTACTTGCCCTTGCTTTCATGTCTGTTTAGAATGATCGGGTCAATGAGTTGTTTATCCATATTTTTTGGCACAGATTTCTCTATAGAATTTTACTTCTGTTTTCAGGATTTCATTTTTGAGAATTTCTCTTAACTTCTAAGCTAAATCCCCTTGCAAAATATTTAGACAGGCTCTCTAAAATGCTTTGCTAAAATCTTAATAAAGTATGTTTGTGGTATTTCCCTGAAGATAAGTCTGGTCACCATACCCTAAAAATAAATTAGGTTGATCTCATATGACATGTTAAAGATGAATTCACACTTTGAATGACCATTGTTTCCCTTCCTACTTGTTCATCAACTATCCTTTTAATATTCTGTCTATTCTGCCTTTAGTTTCTTTGAGCCTTTGGAAATCTCTGCTTCCCAAATCTCGAATTCATTTCTAATTATATCCAGTAATTTTCCTCCTTTATTCCTATTCTCTGTAATAAATTACACATTCAAAGAATCACTTCTTGGTACCACCAAACTGTACTTCATACTGTTTCATACACAAGACTTGCCATCTCCCACCTTCATGTCTTTTCATTGATGGTCACTCAGGCCTGGAATGTATTTCCTCTTTATCTCTACCTCTTAGAAGCCTTACTTTCCTTCAAGCATCACCTTCTAAATGAATAATTTCATTATGCTAAGTTTCTATTGCTGATATTTTCCATCAAACATGATCTCATATTTTATATAACTCCATATACAAGTAAACATAGATGCATATAGAAACAGATATATGTGTGCATATGCATATTGACTTAGCTATATCAAATAAGAAGAAGTAACTCAAAGTGTAAGTTTCTATGTTCTCATATTGCCTCTACCTATAAAATATATTTCTTAAGGGTAGGGACAATTTCATTTCTCTCTTTTCGTCAGCGTGGTCTAGCACAATGTCTGAAACATTATGTGCTTACTATATGCTTATTAATTGATTGAAGTCTCCTAGCATTTCAACTTAAGCAGCCCGTGTGCAGTAATGAGAGTTCCCATGGCATGGTGAATGGTGATTGACTCTAGAGGCAGGGAGACTTGTTTCAAGTCCTACCTTTGCTCATATTACCTGTGGGACCTTGAGAGAGGATATTTATCTTTCTATACATCAGGCAGTTGTTAGAATTTGCAAAACAGTTAAGTGTTTCCTCAATTGAGTTCTCTATATAAATTAAATCATAAGTCTCATTGAAAATTTTTAAAGTACACTTAAATGATTTTTATTCATATAAGCATAATGTAGGCATTAAGGCCTGTCAGTTTTCATACTATGATTCCAATATGTTTTAAAACCATATAGGTATAATTATATCAAGTCCCTATATACTCATAATCATTAATGAGTAGCTGCTTTAGCATTTAGGAAGCTCTTAAGGAGATTTATTAAAAATATATTTATGTAATTGTTATGAAAGTCTTCCATGTTACATGACAAAGCCATTCCTGAAACTAATAGGCAGAACATTTTCACTTTTTTTTTAAATGATAAACAATTGGGGAGGCTAGGTGGTGCAGTGAGTAGAGCACCAGCCCTGGAGTCAGAAGGACCTGAGTTCAGATTTGGCCTCAGACATTTAATGCACACAAACAAAAACCTAGCCGTGTGACCTTAGGCAAGTTACTTAACCCCAATTGCCCTCCAAAAAGCAAAAAAAAAAATGATAAACAATCATTTTAAAACTGATCTTCATACCTTTCATTCTCTTTATCAAGAAGAATGTTATGATGGCACAGTAACTAGAAAGCAAAAAGATTGTTCTTAGATTTCAAAAGTAAAGAAAAAAGATGAAATACCTGGAATATATTTTAGAACTCTAAAGCACCTGTATCAGAACCATAGGGCCACAGATCCCAGTGGTTCTAGGACTCCAGATCCAGGTCCTGGTAAACTTAGCATTTGGTTCATAACACAGAGATAATTATGGATTATACTTTGAATGAATATCCTCTTCTGAGTTTGGGTTATGCTGATACAATACAATATAAATCAGATTTAGAATCAATGACTTGAGTTCAAAGCTTGGTTCTGCCACTTGTTTTATGTATGACCTTTTTAAAAGACACTGAAACTCTCTTAGCTTCAGTTTCCTGAGATATAAAATAAGGGAACTGGGTTAGATGAGCTCTAAGATCTTTTTTGGTTCAAAATCTATATTCCTGTGACTATTGCTTTTCAGAACTCTCACTACTTATATTCTTATTGTCCCATTGTGTGAATGCCAACCAGAAAGATTGGGAACACAAACTTTAATAAGAAGTTGATATGCACAGCAGCCTAGCTCTCTTTAAGTATTTTAAGTATTGTCACTAGAGAGCTTAAAACAGATGATCTATTACCAAGTACATCGGAGAGGGCATTATTGTTTTAGTAATATCACTGACATCTTTTCCATCTCTGAGATTTTGTGATTATATTATTTCAAAAAGAATCTAATAACTAAAATTTACAAAGTCCAGGGACAGAAAGAAGGAAGGAAGAAAAGAAGAAAGGAAAGGGGGATGAGGAAGGGAGAGAAGGGGTAAAGAAATGAGGGAAGGGGATAAAGAAAGACAGAGAGGGAAGGAAACAAGGAAGAAGAAAGAAGCAAGGAAATAAAAAGAATAAAGTAAAGAAAAAAGGAAGAAAAGGAAAAAGGGGAAAAAGAAAAGAAAAGGAAAATGAAATGAATCAACAAAAATGACCCCATTTCTGACTTTTTGATAACTTGTTCAGATTGACTAATAGGTCATTTCTAAATTCATCAGATAACTAGGTACTTCCACTTTGTTTTCCAAGACTATGCAAATACACATAGTCAATGAGTTTAGGATAGAACCAGAATTGGAAATCTCTGCCTGTGAGTATCCAGGACATTGTTCAGTTCAATGAACCATACTTCCTCTCTGGGATTTCCAAGTGGTAGTTTATTTTCTATGCTCATTAAATCCTTGGCCTCTCAACTGAAACTGTTAATTCTATAGAAATATTCCCCATGCGCCTATCACTGCAACATTTAACTGGTTAAGAGGATTGGTGTAATGATTGCAAAGTGGGTATCTGGCTACTAGGCAGTGGTAGAGACCATTAACTTACCTCATGTGAATCACAGAACTTCCATCAAATGATACCACGGCCACCGTTGGATTCCAATGAATGTGTTAGATGTGGATGGCTCTATAATCCATCACCAATCTCCTGAGCCATCCAATCCCCCTACTGTTTAGTTGTTTGTGAACTAGTGAAATCAATCTTGCCTTTGATTCTGTAGTAGGGGTTGGGGGAATAGAATGAGTATGTTTTACTACTTCTAATTCGATGTGGATAAATAAATGGCATTTCAATGTATGGTTTTCTTTTTCTTTTTTTTTCTTTTTGGAGGACAATTGGGGTTAAGTAACTTGCCCAAGGTTACATGGCTAAGGTTTTTTTGTTTGTATGTGTTAAGTGTCTGAGGCCAGATCTGAACTCAGGTCCTTCTGATTCCAGGGCTGGCACTCTACTCACTGTGCCACCTAGCCGCCCCAATGTACAGTTTTCACAACAGAAATTAATATGTTTTTATACTCTGGGTATATTATTACAACTACTATCACAGGGAGACACTGATTTTTTATATTGTTCAACACCTCCAAAGTAACCAGATTCCCTTTGAAGACAATGGGAATTCTAAATTCTGATGAAGCCCATGAGAAAAGGTAAAAAAAAAAGTCCATATCTTCAAAAGGATATTTTACCTAGAATATTTAATTGGAATTTTAAAAAAATTCTAAATTCCATAGTCACATAAATAGTCTGCTCCATGTGAAGTTAATTTTTATTGTATCTGATGACAATGATCAACTTTTTGTAAATGATTGAAAAATCTAGCTCTACTCCCAGTCATGCTTAAAAGCCCCAGTCCTTCATTTCCAACTACTTGTTAGTTAACTCTACTGGAATATCTCACCAGGAAATATTTCAACATATCTGAAATGAACATTTTCATCTTCCCCCAACTTATTCTGTTAATAGCATTACCATCTTCCCATTCATCGGGTTCATAAGTATTAAATAGACTTTAGCTCCTTATTTTCCCTCCCACTATATATCCTATCAGTCACCATTGATTTCTTCCCACACTACAACCAGTCCAGTTTAGATTTTCATATCTCCTTACCTATACCATTATATGAGACTTCTATTCAATCTCCCTTTTCTAATCTGTCCTTCACACAGTTGTTTATATAATCTTAATTCATAACTCTAAACATTCCTTTCCTCTACATTTAAGTACAGTAGGGATGTATAAGATGTTCATGAAAGACTAGCACCTCTGGTGTGAGGCCTTGCTAAAGCCTTTTCAGGGCCACTCATTCACCTTTGGTCTATACCTGGTACCCAACTATCGCCTGTGTCTCCAAGAAGCTGTGTGCAGTAGTGTGTGTAGTGGCTACATCCTAATAAAACCTTGTCATCAGATGGGCAAACCAGGTTGATGATAATCAATAGGCTTCAAGCCCATTGGTAATTTAGAGGGATGTCTATCCCAAGCAGATAAAGACTTCCCCTGGCAGAATGGGAAGATGAAAACAACTTGTTTCAATAGCCATGAAGACAGCTGAAGTAGGCACTGTGGAATTCTTAGAATTTGGTCAGATACTGAAGACACTAAGGTCATCCATTGCAGCCTAGGTCATTTTGTTTTGACTTTTGTCTTGCCACTGGATTTTGATGACTCTGGAAAATAGTGAGACTTATGACTTTGAGCATCTCTGCCTCAATTAAACACAATTCATGCACAAGTCAAGACATTACTCATACCACAACATCATGATATCATTAGTTTTCTTCAAAAATGAAGAATGAATTATAAGTACAGCAAAAAAAAATAGCCCTGGCAAAAGATTAAGAGAGTTGCTTCAAGTCTTGCCTCTGATTCTTACTCCCTTAATGATATTGTGCAAGTTACTTAAACTCCTTAGGCCTCAATTTTCCCATCTTTTTCAAAGGAGAGGGGTAGACTATTCCAGATCTATGGTGCTACAATGCTATGACCTACTAAAAATTCTTCAGTCTCTCTCCAGTGTTGAATGAATGAAAATAAAAACTACTGACTGATACTAGCATTCAAAGTTCTCCACAATCTGCCAACCTTTCCAGTTTTGTTTCATACTACTCCCCTTCAAAAAGTTTATGTTCCAGTCAAACTTGATTATTTCCCATCTCAAGTTTCATATTTTTATATATGGAAACTTTAAAGCCAAAAAGAGGCTACATTTAGTATTAATTAGCACATTAATTTCTCTCTAGACTCCAATCCTGACTCTCTGTACTATCTTCAACATGCCAAGGAAAACTTCTCACTCTGAAAGTTCACTTTTCCCCTGTAACCTTCTCATTCTTGAAGGTCACTCCCTACCTGGTCTTCTCACACTAGTATATTCTTCCCCTGAGGCCCCTTCCTCTGATTAATTGGTTCCTTCTGGAACCTCCATTTGAAGGAAAGAGTCCAGGACATCCATGTCTTCATTTATATTCAGTTTCTACTCGGGAATCTCAGGACTTGCTTCACAATGCCCTCAGATGGATACTTTCTCTCACTACCCCACCCTTCTCAATTGACTTCTATGTATTATTTTCCCAAGTAGAATGGAAAGTCCATGAGGACAGGCATTGTCTTACTTTCTGTTTATATTGTTATTTTATTTTTATTTGCAGCATCTAGCACAGGTGGAGGAAGGTACCCAGTATAGCACTTAGTTATTCTATTATAACTGATTATTACATGAGTGGGCCACTTTCTTTTCAATTTATAGATATCCATGATGATACATTTTATGCCACTTTTTGTAAGTTGGTTTTTATTGGTGGTATCTTCCAGTGTGTTTACACCTACCAATCGAATTCACTTCAGTTAGAATCAAATCAACAAGATTTATTAAGTGCCTACCATGTGTCTGTTATAACACCTGGCACTAGAGAGACAAAGATAAAAATGAACCAGTCCCTGTTCTTGAGGATACTATTGGGGAAGATGCATATACATAAGTATATAACAAAGAAAGACAGGGTATTTGAGTGGAGACTGTGTACTGAGAGCATGAGGAAAGGTTTTATGGTGAAAATTCTGTGTGATCAGAGTTGTGAAGGAATTTAGAGAGTCTGAGTGTTAAAGATGAAGTGGGAACACTTCAGAAATGACAACAGCCTTGAAATGGAAAATTGAGTGTCCTGTGAGAAAACAGCAAAAAAAAAAAGCAGTTGGCCTGGACCATAAGGAAAGGGACGTAGTATTTTAAAGTGGTGTAAAGGTAGGTTGAGGCCAACTTTGAAAGGACTTTAAAGGTTCAACAATGCCCATATTTAGCACTTATATTAATGTTTAGTATATGCAAAACATTGTGCTGGATCCTGGAACTACAAAACCAAGATAAAAAATAGGAATTGTCCTCAAGCAATTTGCATTCTACTGGGCAGTATGTGAATCTTTCACTTACCCTGTAGGGTAGTATGGATTTTGTGAGATCATCATTTTCCATTATTCAGGTGGCTAGGTGGCACAGTGAATACAACACAGGCCCTGGAATCAGGAGGACGTGAGTTCAAATTTGGCCTCAGACACTTAACACAAAAATAACCATGTTACCTTGGGCAAGTCACTTAACCCCAATTGCCCTCCAAAAAGCAATAAACAAAATAAAATATTACATTACTTACAGCTGAGAGAATATGGCATTATAGAAGATGAACTTATTTCAATAGGCAAAAACTTAGTGTCTGAAAACATGGAACACTTTGAAAACAATATGGATTTGGTATACAGAGGAATATCATAATATAGTCAATAAGTATAGGAATAGTAATTTCATTAGTATGAGGAATGTCTCTGTGAATCTCCTTCCACCTTTGCAGTTTGTTATCTCATCTTCTCATTTTCTCTGCAACTTAGAGCCTTTGGGAGTTTCTTAGGATACCGAAAATTCATGTGACTTGCCCAGAGTCAGATAATAATTGTGTCAAATGTAAGATGTGAATCTAAGTCTCCATGGCTTTGACGTCAGCTCTCTATCTTCTGAATCACATTGCCCCTTGAGTTGGTCAATACACTCTTTTAATTTACTTTATTTTTCAAGTGTGTAGGTCAAACTAATCTAGACATGTTTTTTTTTTTCCATTCCTCAGAAGCTCTAAAACATCTCTGAAGTAAAAATTATTTCAGATGAAACAAATTTAGTTATCTCTATGAGCTAAGAAACCAAGAACCCTAAGGAGCTAAAAACACAATATATGAAAATGAAAATCACAGGGGGGGACCTTAATCTCCCCCTCTCTGAACTTGATAAATCTAACCTCAAAATAAACAAGAAAGAAGTTAAGGAGGTGAATAGAATTTTAGAGAGACTAGATATGATAGATCTCTGGAGAAAACTGAAAAGGGATAAAAATGAATTTACTTTCTTCAGAGCATTGCATAGTACAAACTAAAAAATAGACCATGTACTAGGGCATAAAAGCCTCACAATTTGGTGCAGAAAGGCAGAAATATTAAATGCATCATTCTCAGATCATGACGCAATAAAAATCATATGCAATAAAGGGCCATGGAAAGATAGACTAAAAACTAATTGGAAATTAAACAATTTAATCCTAAAGAATAAGTGGGTCAAACAAGAAATTATAGAAACAATCAGTAATTTCATTCAAGAGAATGATAATGCTGAGACAACATACCAAAATTTGTTGGATGCCTTAAAGGCAGTGCTTAGGGGAAGTTGTATATCCCTGAGTGCATACATGAATAAATTAGAGAAAAGGGAGGTCAATGAATTGGGCATGCAATTGAATAAGCTAGAAAAAGAACAAATTGAAAATCCCCAATTTAGTACTAAATTAGGAATATTGAAAACCAAAGGAGAGATCACTAAAATTGAAATTAAGAAAACTATTTAATTAATAAATAAAACTAAGAGCTGGTTTTATGAAAAAACCAATGAAATTGATAGACCCTTAGTCAATATGATAGAAAAAAAGAGAGAAGAAAACCAAATTATGTGTATCAAAAATGAAGAGGAAATCAAAACTATAATTAGGAATTACTTTTCCCAATTGTGTGCACATAAATTTGAAAATCTTAGTGCAATGAAGGAATATTTACAAAAATACAAGTAGCCCAGATTAACTGAAGAGGAAGTAAATTACTTAAATAACCCCATCCCAGAGAAAAGAAATCAAACAAGCCATCAGTGAACTCCCTAGGAAAAAATCCCCAGGGCCAGATGGGTTTACTAGTGAATTCAATCAAACATTTAAAGAACAATTGATTCCAGTACTCTACAAACTATTTGGGAAAATTAGTGAAGAAGGAGTCCTACCAAATTCTTTCTTTGACACAGATATGGTACTGATACCTAAATAAGAAAGAGATAAAACAGAGAAAGAAAATTATAGACCAATTTCCCTCATGAATTTAGAAACAAAAGTTTTAAATAAAATATTAGCTAAAAGACTACAACAACTTATCACAAGAATAATACACTTTGATCAGGTAGGATTTATTCCAGGAATGCAAGGATGGTTTAATATTAGGAAAACCATCAGTATAATTGATCATATCAACAATAAAACTAGCAGAAACCACATGATTATCTCAATAGATGCAGAAAAGGCTTTTGACAAAGTACAACATCCATTCCTGTTAAAAACACTAGAAAATATAGGAATAAATGGAGCCTTCCTGATGATGCAATAGGGATGCAATGGGGATAAACTAGAAGCATTTCCAATAAGATTAGGAGTGAAACAAGGATGTCCACTATCACCCCTCTTATTCAATCTGGTACTAGAAACATTAGCAGTAGCAATTAGAGAAAAAAAAGAAATCAAAGGAATCAAATTAGGCAAAGAAGAGACCAAGCTATCACCCTTTGCAGATGATATGATGATATACTTAGAGAATCCTAGAGAATCAAGTAAAAAACTACTTGAGACAATAAATAAATTTGGCAAAGTTGCAGGATGTAAAATAAACCCACATAAATCCTCGGCATTCCTGTACATCTCTAATGAAACTCAACAGCAAGAGATAGAAAGAGAAATCCCATTTAAAGTCACTGTAGACATTATAAAATATTTGGGAATCTACTTGCCAAAACAAACCCAGGACCTATATGATCACAACTACAAAATACTTCTCACACAAATAAAGTCAGATCTAACTAATTGGGAAAATATCAATTGCTCGTGGCGGGGTCGAGCTATTATAATAAAAATGACAATTTTACCCAAACTAAATTATATATTTAGTGCCAGACCAATCAATTTACCTAAAAACTACTTTATAGATTTAGACAAAATAGTATCAAAATTTATTTGGAAGAACAAACAGTCTAGAATATCAAGGGAATTAATGAAAAGAAATGCTAGGGAAGGTGTACTATCTATACCAGATTTTAATCTGTATTATACAGCAGCAGTCATCAAAACTGCTTGGTACTGGCTGAGGAATAGAGTAGTGGATCAATGGAATAGATTGGGTACACAAGATCCAGCAGTTAATGAGTATAGTAATCTATTGTTTGATAAACCCAAAGACCCCAGTTTTTGGGATAAGCATGCATTATTTGACAAAAACTGCTCAGAAAACTGGAATACAATATGGCAGAAACTGGGCATAGACCATTATCTAACACCATATACCAAAATCAAGTCTAAATGGGTGCATGATCTAGGTATAAAGGATGATACTGTAAGCAATATGGGAAAGCAAGGAATAGTTTACCTGACAGATCTGTGGAGAGGGGAAGACTTTAGGACCAAACAAGAATTAGAGAGCAGTATAAAATGCAAAATGGATAATTTTGATTACATTAAATTGAAAAGCTTCTGTACAAACAAAGCCAATGTAACCAAGATCAAGAGGGAGGTGGGAAACTGGGAAAGAATTTTTACAACCTATGTCTCAGATAAAGGACTCATTTCTAAAATATACAGAGAATTGAGTCAAATCTATAAGAATACAAGTCACTCCCCAATTGATAAATGGTCAAAGGGTATGAACAGGCAGTTTTCAGAGAAAGAAATTAAAGATATCTATAAGCATATGAAGAAATGCTCTAAAGCATTATTGATTAGACAAATGCAAATCAAATCAAATCTGAGGTACCACATCTCTCCAGTCAGATTGGCTAAGATGACAAAACAGGAAAATGACAAATGCTAGAGAGAATGTGGGCAAATTGGAACACTAATGCATTGCTGGTGGAGTTCTGAACTTATCCAACCATTCTGGAGAGCAATCTGGAGTTATGCCCAAAGGGCTATAAATAATTTCATACCCTTTGACCTAGCAATACCACTCCTAGTGTTATATACCAAAGAGATCATAGAAGTGGGAAGAACCATATATACAAAATATTTATAGCAGCTCTTTTCATGGTTGAAAAGAATTGGAAATTAAAGGGGTGCCCATCAATTGGGGAATGGCTAAACAAGCTGTGGTATATGCATGTAATGGAATACTATTGTGCTATAAGAAATGAGGAGGAGATGGTTTTCATATTTACCTGGAGAGGCTTATATAAACTGATGCTGAGTGAGAAGAGTAGGACCAGGAGAAATTTGTATACAATCACAGACACAACATATATGTGATGATCAACTATGACAGACTGGACTCTTCTCAGTAATGCTGATATAAGTCAATCCCAAAAGACTCAGGAAGGAGAGAGATGCCTACATCCAGATAAATAACTAAAAAGAACTGAGTTTGAATCCTGATGGAAGCAAACTATTTGGTCTTTTTCTTTTCATTGTTTGGTTTTATTTCCTCTTTAACATTTTTCATTCCATCTAGCACAATACAACTTTGCAACCTGACTAATGTCTAATGTGAAAGTATTTACAGATTCTGTGCTAGACTATATGCTTTCGTGGCAGGTGGGGGGAGTAAGGGAAGGGAAATTTGAAACTCAAGGAACTATGGAATTGAATCCTGCAAACTAAAAAAACCAAACAAATTAATAAAAAATTTTAAAAAATAAAATAAAATAAAATGACTTTTCACATAAATAAATTAAAATCTAAACAATTTGAAAAATATCTATTTCTCATGGGTAAGCCAAGCTAAAATAATAAAAATGGCAATTCTACCTAAATTAATTTACTTATTCAGTGCCATACCAATCACACTACCAAAATTATTTTATAGAGCTAGAAAAATGACAAAATTCATCAGGAAGAACCAAAGGTCAAGAATATCAAGGGAATTAATTTAAAAGATGGAAAGAAAGATGGCCTAGATATACCAGATCTAAAATTATATAATAAAACAGCAATCACCAAGCTGTAGCAGCAAGCACCCCAATATCCCCAGGGTGACTGCCAACACAGGTTCTTAGATCTGCTTTTCAAAAGGAAAGCAACTCAAAATGGGTTAACAAGCTTACTTTAATCAAACAAACATACATTACCTAGTTCAGAGGAAAAAGGTCAGCACCCGAACTTCAGAGTTAACAGAACTTACAGATCAAACAGACAGGCTTCCAAACTGTCCTACCATTATATCAATACCAAATCACAGTTACCAGAGAGGGAAGCATCAACATCTGGGTTTTCAAAGCCGGGGGGCTCTCAACAATGGCTTCCCAGAGTCTCATCTGGTCAAATCACACAACACTTCTCAAAGTGAGCCCCAAAGCAAAGCCTCTCCTCAGGGATTATATAGTCTTCTCCTGGCTCAGAGAATGTAACCACCCTTTTGATCCACTGCCCAATCACACAGCATCAAGGTGTGGTCATTCCTGAAAACCAAGCCTCCCACCACAGGCTCCATGTGACCACATTCAGCCTATTAGGAGGCAGAGCATATTTTCAAATCAAGGAAGTTTTTCAGAGTCTCTTAAAGCCAATCAAAAGTCTCTTAAGCCAATCAAAGGGCCTAGGGGCAGGGAAGATCTTTAAATCTGCATTTCCATTACACAAGCTATTTATTATTGCTTAAGAAATAGAGTGGTGGACCAATGGAATAGGTTAGACACACAAGACACAATATTAAAAAACTTTAGCTTCTGCAAAAGGAACTCACTTTTGGACAAATCTGCTGGGCAAACTGGAAAATAGTATTCCAGAAACTAAGCATAGACCAAGATCTTATACTGTATGCCAAGATAAGCTCAAAATGGGTACATGATTTAGACATAAAGGGTGATACCATACACAAATTAGGAGAGCAAGGAATGGTTTATTTGTCAGAAATAGAGAAGGGAAGAATTTATGACCAAACAAGATATAGACAACATTATAAAATTCAAAATGGATAATTTTGATTACATTAAATTAAAAAAAGGTTTTGCACAAGTGAAATGAAAGCATCCAAGATCAGAAGGAAAGCAGAGATAGGGGAAACAATTTTTCTAGGAAGTGTTTATGAGAAAGGATATATTTCTGAAATATATAGAGAACTGAGTCAAATTTGAATAACAGTCATTCCCCAATTAATAAATAGTTGAAGGAGGGGCGGCTAGGTGGCGCAGTGAGTAAGAGCTCCGGCCTTGGAGTTGGGATGACCCAAGATCAAATCCAGCCTCAGAAAATGAGCACCCACACATAAATAATGACTAGCCGTGTAACCTTGAGCAAGTTACTTAACCCCAATTGCTTTAATAAATAAATAAACAAACAAACAAACAAACAAATAAATAAATAAATTGTTAAAGGATATAAAGTTTTCAGATGAAGAAATTATAAAATATTTATAAATATTATAAAAATACCCTAATTATTATTTATTAGATAAATACAAATTAAAATAAGTCTAAGGTACCACCTCATACCTCTGAGAATGTCTAATATGACAAATATGTAAAACGGTAAGTGTTGGAGAAGATGTGGAAAAATTGGAACACTAATGCATTGTTAGTGGAGTTGTGAACTGATCCAGCCCTTCTGGAGGGTGGTTTGTATTCTAAAGAGATCATCCAAAAGGGAAAAGGACCCACTATTTATAGCAGCTGTTTTTGTGGTGGTAGAGTTGGAAATTGAGGGGATGCACATCCCTTGGGGAATGACTGAACAAGTTGTGATATGTGAATGTAATGGAATACTGTATTAAATGCTTTAAGTACTATAAGAAGTTATGAGCAGGCAGATTACAGAAAAACCTGGAAAAACATGTATGAATTAATGCTAAGTGAAGTGAGCAGAAGTAGGAGAACATTGTACACAGTAATAACAACATTGTGTGATGATAAACTATGATTGATGTAGTTCTTCTCAGCAATACAATGAGCTACAACAATTCCAAAAGACTCATGATGGAAGATACTATACACATTCAGAGAAAGTATTATTGTAGCAGCAAGCACCCCAGCATCTCCAGGGCGGCTGCCAACACAGGTTCTTAGATCTGCTTTTCTAAAGGAAAGCAACTCAAAATGGGTTAACAAGCTTACTTTAATCAATCAAACATGTATAGTTTACCTAGTTCAGAGGAAAAAGGTCAGCACCCCAAACTTCAGAGTATACAGACAGAAGTTACTACAGAGAAACATATCAAGCAGACAGGCTTCCAAACTGTCCAACCATTACATCCATACTAAATCACAGCTACCACAGAGGGAAGTATCAACATCTGGTTTTTCAAAGCCAGGGGGTTCTCAATGGCTGCCCAGAGTCTCATCTGGTCAAATCACACAACACTTTTCAAAGTAAGCCCGAAAGCAAAGTCTCACACCAGGGATAGCCTTCTTCTGGCTCAGAGAATATAATCACCCTCTTGACCCACTGCCCAATCACACAGCATCAAGGTGTGGGCATTCCTGAAAACCAAGCCTCCTGCCACAGGCTCCATGTGACCACATTCAGCCCATTAGGGGCAGAGTATATTTTCAAATCAAGGAAGGTTCTCAGAGTCTCTTAAGCCTGTCAAAGGGCTTAGGGGCAGGAAAGATCTCGAAATTTGCATTTCCATTACGATTATGGGAATCTGAATGCACATCAAAGCATACTATTTTTACTTTTTTGTTTTTTTTACCTTTTATTCATATTCTTCTTTCACAACTTTACTAATGTGGAAGTATCTTTACATGATTGTACATGTATAAGTTATATCAGATTGCTTGCTATCTTGTTGAGTGCATGAGGAAGAGGGATGGAGCAAAAAATTGGAGCTCAAAATCTTAAAAATGCCAAAAACTATCTTTACATGTAATTGAAAAAAATAAAATACTATTGAGCAAAAATTTAAAAAAATAATAATACAGAGAAAATACTCTAACTGATGAACACTGGGAAAAGAGTGTCAAGTAAAATTATCTATGGATACTACTCTCCCCTCCAAAAAGAGACCCATCATGATGCATACTCCAAGATACATAGTGATAAACTTTAACAATTTATGTGACAAATAACAAATTCTGGAAGTGAACAGAAAGAAGACCTTCAAATATAAAATAAAGGAAATTTGAATAACACAAGACTGCTGTGTGCCCATTGGAAATCACAGAAAAGAATGGAATAATGTGTTCCAAGGAACAAAGCAACTCATAGTGCAATGGAAGTTGACATACTCTGAAAAAATGAGCAAAACCAATCATTTATAATGTTGAACATTAAAGATTTTTCTTGGTCTAAATTGTAAAATGGGAAAGCACATAGAGGAAGAGAGAAGAGAAAAAAAAACATAAGGAAGTATACAATATAACTTAATCAAATAAAAAGTTAAAAATGAAGGGAAAATTACTCCTGTGCTTTCTCAGGAAAACGAGGAAATTATAACTTAATTAAAACTAATATTAGGGTGGAACAGTGAGTAAGAGTACTGGCTCCGCAGTCAGTATGGCCCCGGAGTCAGGATGACCCGGGATCAGATTCAGCCTCAAAAAATAAGCACCCGCACATAAATAATGACTGACAATGTAACCTTGAGCAAGTTACTTAACCCCATTTGCTTTAAAAACAAACAAAAAAACAACCCTAATATTAGGGAAAGGGGCAATAAATTGACAGGGAACTTTGTAAGTGTGAGGGTAAGAGAATCTATGGGAATAATGTTGTCTTATAATAGATTTAACTAATGTAATTTAAGAGACAAAGTCCCGTTTTTGCAGAGGTAAAGGGAAAAGAATCCTAATGGAGGAAAAATCATATTAGACAAAAGGAGAAAAATATGAATCTAAGTCTCATAACTTTAAATGTGAATGAATTAAACAATCCAACAAAACAAAAATAAAAGTGAGAAATTGGAAAAGAAAACAAAATCTTGCAATCTTTTGCTTACAAGAAACACACACAAAACCAAAGACTGTACAGGTTAAAAATGAGGGACTGCACCAAAATGCACTATTCATCAAATGAATACAAAAAAGATAAGAGTTGTAATAATGCTGTCAGACAAAGCAAAAATAACCCTTTACAACATAAAGAGATAAACAAGGAAACTATGTTATATTAAAAGCACTGTAAACAATAAAACAATATCAATATTAATTTTATATGCTCTAAACACTTTACTACCTTAATTTATAAAGAAAAAATAACTGAATTAGAAAAAGACAGAGATATTAATACAATAATGGCAAACGATTTTAATGACCCTTTTAATATTTTGGTTAAATTTAACAGGAAGATAAAGAAAAGGAAAATTATAAATCTGAACAAATTATGAGTGAAACTAGAGCTTGAAGACTTAAGATGTCTTCTAGCCAGTACTGCTTTAAAAATAAAATATAGATAGAAAAATAGAAACTCTGAAAGACAGAATAAGAGTTAGAGACAGAGAGAAAAAAAGAGAGTAAGATATAGAGATAGAGAAAAATTGAGACAGAGAGACTAAGACAGAAAAAGAGAGACAACAGAGGCAGAAGGAGAGAGAGAGAAAGAGACAGAGAGATAAGAATGGAGGAAAGAGAGAAAAGACGGGTGGGAGAGATCTGAATGCTTCTCTGCCCGACAGAACTGCTGCCCATTTTTGCCCCATCTTTCTTAAATGCCTTTTATTTATTGCATTACCCTTTCATTCAGTTCAGTTTTCACACACACACACACCATTGCCCCCTGCGCCCCCCCCCCCCCAAAAAAAAAGAAATAGTGCTTACAATTCATAGATACTTGTTTTCCCCTGTAGTGTCATGCTCAGCCTTGGAGATTGTTCTTGGTTGTATGTTAATTTCCTTTGCTTTTTATAGATTGTATCCCCATTTTTTCTTTATTGTTGCTGCATAGTGATACAGTATTGTTACAAAGTTTCATGGAATTCCATGTGTCACATCCTAGCCCACTATAATAGTTCTCTCTGATCTAAGAATTCCAGATATTGATCTTCACATTTTTAGATGTATTATAGTTGAATTTTCACTTTGCTGGTGAACTATGGATTATAAAAACAACAATAATTATTAGTATTATTATAATACAGTATATATACACACATATGCATACATGCATACATAAATGTATATGTATACATATGTATGTATATATTGCCTACTTTATTCCAGGCACTGTGCTCAGTCCTTTACAAATATCTCATTTGATCCTTAACAATGGTATTGTTATCTCCATTTTAGAGATAAAGGAACTAAGGCAAGTAGAGATTGTGATTTGACCAAGGTCACAGAGTTAGTAAGTGTTTGAGGCCAGATTTGAACACAAGGCCTGGTACACTTTTCACTGTACCATTTAGCTGCCTCAGATTCTATTAATATCATATGTCTAGTATATTTTAGTTATTCCTCTCAGCTTTGTGTGATCTTCAAATTCTGCAAACATGTCATATTTGCCCCCATCTAAGTCAGTTGTTAAACAACACAAGGCCCAATACATATCCTTGTATCCCCTACTGGGGTTCTTCTGTTATAATAGCATTGAACCATTAACAACTAATTTTCAAATTTCAGCCATTCAGGCAGTTCTGAATCCTTTCAACTCTATTTTTAACTAATCAATTCCTCATCATCTTCTCCTTAAGAAGAGTGTAAGAGATTTGATCAAAAGCTTCAAAGAAATTTAGATGGATTATATTCATAGAATTTCTCTCATCTATTAAATGAACTTGTTCTGGTTTCCCTTGTTCTTAATAAAACCATAACAACTATTTCTAGATCTAGATATTCACCAATTGTCCTTTTAAACTTTCAAAGATTTCTAGTAATCTTCCCAGAAATCAAAGTCAAGCTCACTGATCTATAGTTTTCAGAGTACGACCACTTGATAATTTAAAAAAGCAGGACATTTGCCCCTCTCCAATCTTATAGTATCTTCCATTTTCCAGTATCTTTCAAATCAGTCAAATTTTCTATTCCAGTAAGCATCCACATGTGATTTGAATCCATCAGAGAAGTTTAATACTTGGATATCAACTCCCTTTTGGTGATGTTTGTTCTGTTATCCCTAATACAAAGGAAATTTGACTTGTCAAAGAAATCAGACGCAAAGTAAGAATTATGCATCTCTGTCTTCATTCTGTTGGCAGTTATCATTGTGTTATCCAGATGAAAGAAAGATCCTATCTCTTCTTTAATCCCTTTCCCTCCTTCTTCAAATATACTCTAGCTCTGTGATAATGGGCAAGTCCTTTTCCTCTCTTGATTTCAGTTCATGATCTGTAAATTCTGGCAAAAGTGCCAGAACAAGAGTAATTTCTTAGAGTGGCTGATTGGAATCATTACCATACAGAAAGGCCATTGGAAGTACTGTCACATTACTACAATGTCCTCTTCAGAGGTAGATAAGTTCCCTCCTTTGCTAGCTCCCTTTACGTTTGCCATGAGCAGAGGTCCTACTTAGACATTTTTCAGTAATGGATACATTAGTGCTAAAGTGGTAGGTTTGAAATACTCCATCTCCATATTTCTGTTTGTCTCTGTCTCTGCTCAGACCACCTTTCTCTCTGTCTCTTATTGTGTCTTTCTCTGTGTTTGTCTCTCTATCTCTCCTTCTTCCCTTCCCCCCCCTTTCTATAGAGAATCTATGTACTAAAATGAAAATTTAATGCTTCAGGAATGATGATATAAGATGCTATGCCTAAAATAAAATTACTATTTATTTTAAAGAAGACTTATGGCAGCCGTTTTCAACTCATAAAATTGATTTATATGAATGATACATGAATTTTTCACCCATTCTGCAGGTAACTTTTAATTCCTAAGTGTCCTTTATTTGAAACAGTATTCATGTTTACATACAGAATCCTTGTACATCTATATGCATCTGCTTGGAATTATAGAATCACAGTATATTGTTGTAGGAAAGAACTCATCAGTGGCTATTTAGTCCAACACATAATTCATGTGAAACTTTCTCCAAGGCAGGTGACTTATTTCTCTTTTCCTATAACTTAGCACCACAATAAAAGCTAAGAAGTAATAATCAAGATCCATTGGTAATTGGCTCTTCAACTATGGTCTATTATTTTTAAAAAGTTAATTTCAGCATTTTGTGGCATATTGATTGTTTTCTGGGAGCTAATTGTTCTGATGAGTTAAGCCACATAGCTATTTATTATGTGAGAGGTATGACAACCTTTTTTTTTCTCTAATAGAGCAAAGAGGCAGAATCAGACTTCAGTACATTGTCCAAGGGCTAGATATTACTCTGCAGGAGATGGCTAGAGAGATCAAATGCTCTTATCTAGTGGCCTGTTTTAGTGACATTTTTCTAAGTGTGTGCAGTTTTTATAATAGATTTTGACTTTGCACATTTCAGCTACATTAAATTATCAGAATAGAAATGGTCAAAGCCAAAAGGGCACACAGGACTGGAGAGTTTCAAACTCCTCCTTTCCTTCCCCTGCCAAAATTCATGGTGACATTTCCCAGGTTTTCACTTTTATGCTGATAGAATAACCTAAATATTAAAGGATAAATGTATAGTGTCTTTGGAGTACCTGAATTTCTCACAAATTTCAAGCCATGAATTTCCTAAATATTTTCTGGTGTACTTGAAGGGGAGACTGACAATCTGTATATCAAGGCATTAGTATTACTTTCAAATGTAAACAATTTCTTTTAAAAATAAACACAGATTTGTTAAATGACTAATATGCATAAAATCCTGTGAAACCAATTTTGGGGTATGCATTAGAAAGAGGGCAGTAATTCAGTGTGATTCAGTTCACCAAAACCTTTTTAAAAGTAATAAATAAAAACAGCAGAAATGTATATAGCATTTTATGGTTTGCAAAGTATTTTAGTCAGTCTGTCAATATGCATCTATTAAACACTTACAATGATCTTCTAGGCACCATGCCACATGGGGAGTGAAGATAAAATGCAAACAAAAAGAATTTTTTAGTCCCTGTCATCAGGAAGCATACATTCTTATGGGAGAAGACAACACAAAAGGGAGCTGAAAAATGGGGAGAGGGTCAGGTACCACATAGGGCATAGTAACAAGCATTGACAGTGAAATATGGCTTGAACTTAGTCATTCTCAAAATGGAGGTTCCAGAAAGAACTCACCAATAAGAGAAAAGGCCCTCTGTATGGGAGGGAAAGGGCAGTTTGAATGTGGTTGAAAATTCTGGAGAGCGCCTCAACCTTCACATACATTATCTATTTTGATCCCTGCAACAGACTTGTGATGTAGGTACTATTTTTAATCCTCATTTTACAGATAGAGAACTGAGGTTGAAAAAGGTTAAGTGCTTGGGGTCATGCAGTTATAAAGTGCTTTAAGTAGCATTTAAGCCCTGATCTTCATGACTAAAGGTTCGGTACTTTATAAAATTGGCCACCTAACAAGAAAACCAGACAAAGTATCAAGGAGGTTTCATTTGACCTGGACTGGTAAATAAGTATAACCACTCTGGAAATAATTTGTAATTGTACACAGAAGTTACTAAATGGTGCATAGCCCTTGACCCAGCTATATCACTGCTAGTTTTACATAGAAAAAAAAAGATCAAAGAAAGAGGAAAAGGTCTTGTATATACCCAAATATGTATAGAAATTCTTGTGGTGGCAAAAGAACAAGAAATTAAAGGGATGTTGAACAGTGGAGAAATGACTGAATGAGGTGAATTTTATGAATATGATGGAATACTATCGTATAGTAAGAAATGATGACATATGATTTTAAAATGTCATGGAAGGACTTATAGGAATTGAAGAGAGTTAAGTGATCAGAACCAGAAGGACAACTGATACAATAACAAAACTGTAAGTAAAAATAACTTTGAAAGTTATAAGAACTATGGTTAATTCAGTGAACACTCATGACTTCAGAGGAGCAATAATGAAACAGGCTATCCATTACAGAGAAGTGATAGATTTAGTGTTAAGAAGATACAAAATGCATGTATGTGTATACATGGTACACATGTATATCTACTCACATGTAGATATATATCTAAAATATGTATAAACCTAATATACAGACATGTGTACACATGCATGTGTATACACATACAAATTCCCTCAATGAGTGTATGTGTATATACACATACATATATACACATGCATATGGAATAAACATAAATGTATATAACAGCATAAGTAAATATATTGATTAATTAAATTAATGCATATATGTGAAATAATTTATATTAGTATTTTATTGTATACAGCCATTGAGGAAACTTATGATTGACTATGCATATTGGAAGACATTTATCTTTTTCTTATCTTCTTTTGATGGTGTGGTAAGTCACAAGGAGAGAAAAAGATTTCTATTTTTTTTAACTGAGAGATTTGGAATATTACAGATGTGGAATGTTGTATACACTTTCAGATGAGACCTCCATATACTTAATTGCGCTCAGTCATTTTATTTTTTTACTAGCAGACCTCTCAAGGCATGGGGGCAATCTAGAAATGTTTGTTGTAAAAATAAAACATGAATAAAACTGTTTTTTTTAATTTAAAAAAGAAAAAGACTGAGGTGGCTAGGTGGTACAGTGAAGAGAGCACCAGCCCTGGAGTCAGAAGGACCTGAGTTCAAATCTAGCTTCAGACACTTGACATACTTACTAGCTGTGTGACTTTGGGCAAGTCACTTAACCCCAACTGTCCTCCAAAAAAGGAAAAAAAAGACCCTGTAAAATGTAGAGAGTTTATTCCAGGCATAAAGACAGTATGAACAATACCCAGCATTAGAAGTGCATGAAATTGAGTATCATGAAACAAGATTAGAAATATATGTTGAAATCTGCCAGTGAAAGATCTAGAATTCCAGGCTAAAGAATATGTATTTTTTTAATAGGGAGTTACTAAAAATGTGTTTGACTAAGGGGGTGATGCGATAATAATTAAAATTATTTCAGCAGTAGTTTGAAGCATTGTAGACAGAGAGAGAGAGAGAGAGAGAGAGAGAGAGAGAGAGAGAGAGAGAGAAGAAGAAGAAGAAGAAGAAGAAGAAGAAGAAGAAGAGAAGAAGAAGAAGAAGAAGAAGAAAGAGGAGGAGGAGGAGGAGGAGGACCAGGTATAAGGTTACTAAAACAGTCTTTACTTTGAAAGATTTTGGTAAGGAAAAGACACTTTAAAAATACAGTAGAAACAGACATGATAGAACAAAAAATTAATTGGATTGGTGGTGGATAGGTATGAGTTAAGGATGGTTCCAAGGATCTAAGACTCAGTAAGTGAAAGAATAGAAGTACCATGATGAAAATAGGGAAAGTTGGGAAAAAGGACAATTTGTTTTTGATTTTTTGGTTTTGGTTTTGTTTGGGGGGGGTGGATTGTTGGTAAGAGAAGGTGAGCAAGTAACAAGTTCTGCTTCAGGTATACTGAATTTGATAATTTGTGAATAAAATAAATTTTCATCTGTGATGATTGTGTCAAGCATTTTTCAGTTCCTTCTGTCTATCTCTTCTTAAAAGGCAACATGTTGTAATGGGAAATCTCACTTATAATACTGCAATACCATTAATTTCTTTGGTGTCTCAATTTCCTCATCTATAAAATGATTATAACACTTCATTACCTCCCTCACCAGGTTATTGTGAGAAAAGCACAGTGCAAACTTCAAAACACTACACAAAGGTAATTTATTTTTTTTTTCATATTCAAGGTCAGTCAGTGACTAGAATTAAATTTCCACCTTCTACTCCTTGTCTCTGACGACTGTAATTCTACGAAGCTTTCAAGTCAAAAATCTAGTGATACCTATGTGAAGTTTTGCATGCTGTCCTCAGTAACATAGCTTATAACTATAATCTTGAAGGCTAATATTTAATCCTCATCAGAACATTTTGTAAAATTGTTCATTTGGCATTTTGCCTTTCATGTTGGCCATGCAGAGCTAATTATAAACCATTTTCTTTCAATTATCCATCCTCTCTGATGCTGGACCTTCCTTTGTTTCAATTAATCCTGATGTTACTGTCACCAATTGTTCCCCTCTTCAATACAAGGTCCTTCAGAGTTTTAGACCCCACAAGGGTTTATAGTACTGAAAATAATCACCATGTGATACATGCGCTCCTTAGATCAAGAAAAAAAAAAGACAAAAGAGGCCTAGGTAGTTATGTGCTCCTAACTACATGGAGAGTGGAGGGGATGGGGTGGAGAAATGCACCTTTTTCTAGTCAATTTCAAGAAACTATTTAAAAGACACAGAAAGGAAGAGGAAAGATATGCTGAGCCCTTATACAAATCCAATGAGTAATCAAAAATTCTGATACAGAAGACAGTCTGGGGCTGTTTATCAACTGCCATTAGCAAACCCCTCAGTAATAAATATGTGGCCAAATGTGGCATCCGTTCCCCATGCCAAGTTTCTGCATGGTCCCCTGGGACAAAACTATTAAGCATGCCCTATGGGGAGCAGGGAGAGGAGGGAAGTGAAAGGAAAGGATCCTTGTTACATATATTAAAACTTCAGAAGTACTAGAAAGTGAAATTTCATTTAGAAAGAAAAGATGGTGTTCAACATGAAAAAGTTTGACTACCTTCCAAACTGATTATATTGAAAAGAGAACACATTTGTGAATTTTTTCTATATTTTCTACTCCAAATTTATCTTTAGTTCAGTCTTAAAATTCCAAAAATTAAAATATGAAGTTTGGCAAACTTTAATTGTGATTATGGGTAAAAGAATTCTCATACAATCATTGTAGGGTTTTCTACATCTTTCTGATGATTTTTAAAAATCTTTTGAGCAATATTACTGACAGAAGACATGAAAATTTTGGCATACTTTCTTATTATGTGCTATCTTTAAAGCCATTTTATCTTAGTCTACTTCAGACTTTTCCCCCTCATATTGAATTTCTATATTAGCTATCATATTTATATCTAACTAGGATCCTAGACTTGTCCTAGGTAGTTTTGTTTCATTTTACTTTTAGTTTCAAGACTCATCTTAATTTTTCTTATATTGTGATGTCAAAATATAAAATTCTTCCCTCTCTTTTCCATTTCCTGCTTCTCCCTGCATCCTCCCTTATTACTGCCATTCAGTGAGAAATAAAGCTATAAGGAGGTACATTGACTTGTTTAGACCTCCAGGGGACCAGTGTAGAACAATTGATACAGACACACACACTACCTAACCATCCACAAGTAAATATATATTTATATACATACATGTGTACAGTTGTGTATATGTCTGTATGTGTGTGTCTATATGTATCTGTGTTTATTATAGCTATGTATATCTACATCCATCTAAATCTATATCTATCTATCTACTTACCTATCTATCTATCTATCTATCTATCTATCTATCTATCTATCTATATTTATAGCTAGAGTCTAGGCTTGGAGTCAGGAAGACCTGTTTTTAAGACTTGCCTCTGACAGATATCAGCTACATGGACATGAATGAGTCATCTATCTTCTCAGTTCTCTAGGAAATTCTCTAGCACTATGAGTTGCAAGCCCCTCCACAGCATTCCCCTCCCCCCTAAAAAAAAAAAAAACCTATGTAGTCATCATGGGCATCTAATACATTGAATACACATGATATGCACAGCCTATTCATAAATATATATATATATATGTATGTATATATATATATATATATTATGTGAGTACAATACATTACACAAATGCAAAAGACTATATACAATGCATCTAATTCTAGAGTGAAAGGTATGATTAGGTGCAGAGGTTTGCATAATGTACTGGAAAGATAATTTTCCCTTTCAGGGACACCATTTTAAAAAAAGCAAAAGCATGATAAGCTCACATCCTCTGAAAATGTCTACAGATCAGCCAGATAGCTGTTTCTTTTTCTGTGCCAACATATTTTTTCCCTAAAATGAGGTGTCCACATGTTCAGCCAATCAAATAAACTGTCTGGCTTAACATACTAAGGTGCTTTAAATTTCAGTAAATAGTACTAATCACTTTCATTTCAGTATTGATATTAAAGGCCCTATTCATGCCAAAAAAAAAAAAAAAGGAATGCAGCTGTTCTATGCTTTCTCTCCTTTAGAATTTGTATGTGGGAGTCAGCCTGCATAATGAGAAATATGCCTGTATTTGGTGTTCATCTGTATGTAGGAAGCTTTGAGCAAGCATGCAGAAACACATCCCAGTGACACAGGGCCTTGAAGGAACACACCTCTTTTGGCTCCAAGAAGGAGGAATCATGGGATACGAAGGAGATGTACTCCCAACCTTAGCAGAATGCTATATGCTGGTGAACATTTGCTGAAAAGGAAATTCATAGATGTTGCTCAATGCATTTTTATTTGGAAAATTTTTGGAAATGTTGTGAAAATATTCCTAAGTCTCTTGTCTTGAATGCTGTTACAATAAAAAGTTAATACTGAAGATAGCACATTTTTCTAATGGGGGATTTTTATTTGGTATGTACAAATACAGAAATCTCCATTCAGGCTAATGATATTTGCAGGGTAGTGATAATGCAGCTCCAATATAGCATTGGTGAATATGTCTTCTAAGCTCAGAAACCAACACATACCAACTATTCTGATTTGTCTCTTCGTTCTCCGGTGAAGGCTATATCAAACAACGATTTTTGGTTGCAAATAACATTCATTTTTAGACCCCCACTCTGATTACAGATGTCTCTATATGACTTGATACAAAACTACTAATCTTTATACTCTATTTAGTAAAGGAATATAATTTTTCATATTTATGCCTAGCTTTTAAAAAGGGTATTTCTCTAGAATTGACTTTTTATTAAATTTTGAGGATGTTCATTACCACCACCCCCACTTATGGCAAAAAGTGAAATTTTAATTTGATCATGTTAGAAAGAAGATTCAATGAGAATAAAAAAATGATGAATTTATAAGTTAATTATCTTTATCTTTGTTACTGTTCCCCTTGGGGTGGGGGTGGGGGAAAAGTTGTCTAGTATACCTTTCAAAGTGAGTCATTTTCTACTGTAGGATAATTTCCCCAGAGGAATCTAGTTTATTTTACATACAGATTAATAGTAAAACTTCTAAACAAGATGGCTAAATATGCACTGCTTTGGAATTTGCAATGATTCTTTTATTATCATCACCATTATTTATTCAGTCTTCTTAAGTAAAATAACCAAACCTCTTCTGCAAGGCTTCTTTTTATGTTTGAAGAGGGGAGAGAAAAAGTACAAAACTTATGAAGATAACTTTTGATGACTTAAAGAAGAGTAAAAAGCAAAAAAAAAGCCACAATTTTTCATTCCTCTTGTCTCAGCCTGTATGGATATGTAATTTACACTTCTCATTCTTCCTCCTCCTGCACACACACACACACACACACACACACACACACACACACACACACACACACTATAAAACATCTGCACTAATCTTGACATGTGGTATAAATATTTGAATAAGAGAAATTCTATAAGTACTTCAGGCTTATATAGTCAAGGTTAAACTGCAGGAAAAATAGCTAAGAAGGTAGTTAATCTTGAGGGCTTCCTAATGTTCTACCTTTTCCATGATCATCTAGTACTCACAAGCTACCTCCCCGTTCCCTATCTTCACCCTTTACCTAACCCTGGGGACCCCAAAGCCAGAGTAATTCCCTAGATCTACCCTGCCTCTGTTCTAGATCAGTGGTCTCCAAAGATAAGATATGACCCTAAGTGTGATGTGTAATAAAAAAAAAAAAAATTGGAAGCTGGAAAGCTAGATTGTGTCCCATCCTCCGTATGACAGCTAATAGCAGGGTTAGTTTCATATATAATCACATCTATTGTTCTTTATTTGGGTGGGGAAGTTAAGGGGAGAGTGGAAAAAGTAGCTGTATTGTTAATTCAACCTTCCTCTCCCTTCTCTTTTATTCTCTGTTCCCTTCTTTTCTGTGTCCCATCTTTGATGAGAGAAATATATATTCAAAAGTAGCCCTTACTTAACCCATTATAGCCTGCTCCCCACCTGCCTCCTGCTCTGTGCAAGCTACTGATTTACTGCCTCTACTGGTCAGGCAGTTATAACCCAATTGTAACCTGGGCACTCTTAGCAACAGCTACTTTGGTGCCAAAAAAAATTTTGTCCATATCAATATTATTCTTTGTTCAAAATCTAAGGTCTCTAGAAGGCAGGCAAGCACCATACAATTTCACCTTGTTCCTTATTCTGAACTTTGTTGGATGCCACACATGAAAGGTATCATTTCAAAGGTTTGATTTTAATCACTGGTCAACTTCCCTTATTTCACCACTTTGACACTTTTATTCTATAAGGAAACTTTTTCCGGGTCATCTGACAAAGAGGAAAGTGCCTTGCCTAAGTGATTATTAGCATTAGCATACCTTTCAAAGTGAGTCATTTTCTACTGTAGGATAATTTCCCCACAAGAATCTAGTTCATTTTACATACTGATTCATAGTAAAACTTCTAAACAAGATGGCTCAATATGCACTGCTTTGGAATTTGCAAGGATTCTTTTATTATCATCACCAGTATTTTAAATATGAAGAAAAAGAGGCTAAAAATTGTACATCTTATATACAACACTTTAGGAAACTTCCCCAAGTCTTCCATGCCACCAGGGCACTAATGTAATATTCTGTGGCGGCACTGTAATTAGAAAATTGTATCCTCATGGGTCTGAAAGAGTTAATGCAGCTGCTAAATTTAAAACCAGGGAGGGAGTGCCTCCTGTACTGGGAGAATCTGTCTCATTGACAGTAATATGAAAGAATTAAGATCTTCCACTGATCAGAACCAATTACATTCTGCTTTGAAAAGGCCACAGAACACTTCTCAGATGAGTATACTTTGCCTAGACATTGTCATTATAACCCCTAGCTCAGCAATTAAAACACCATTTGCTATATGGAAATAGTTTCCCATTTATATTCTTAATGCAATTCTGAATATCTTTAAACTTTCTGCAAACCAGTCTACTGACCTGTAATAGGAATGGAGAGTTTCAAAGGCACAACAAAAGAAAATAGGCCATTTCGAAAAAATTGTAATCTTTCCAATGTCTCTTTTTGTTACCAAAAGCAACTATAAATGTTTTAGAAGCCTGTGGTCGGGTTTGGAAAAGTTACTGCTTATCTGTATGGTTTCCATGACTCTTAAGCAAAAGAAAAAAATCAATGATGCATACAGACAAATTTTAAAAAAACTGAGACAAAGTTCACTTAAAGGTACCATTTTTCAACTTCTCTAGTAGAGAGAAAAATCCTACTTTTTATGCTACACTGCATAATTATGGATGAAAGTAAATGGGACAGAGACAAAGGCTAAGCTAATGTATTCTTATGTAACAGAAGTGAGTTGGAAATTGTGGCTGTTCCCTGGCAAAGAATTCTGAATCTCAGACTAATTACTGCACAATTGGAACTGAAGGTTCCTTTAAAAGCTTGTGTACATCAGATGCTTTGGAAAATTTTTTTTTAATTATGTTGTCACAGTAGAAAGTATTCAAATATTTTACTGAACATTTGGGAGTCATGGGGCACTGTAATAACCTATGTCAAAACACTTCAAAACAAAAGATCTTATGCCTGATAACACTGCATAGAGCAGGGCCTGCTAGCTGTGTGTGCTACTTTTTGCTCCTGACATAGCAAAAGCAACACACGAGAAAAAGGAGGAAAAAGCATGTATCTCTTGCATCTATTTATATAAGCTACAACATATATTACAATCAAAAACAGCCTTTGTGTAAACTGGCAAATTTAAAAATACAACAAAACCCTTGTATATATAAAGGGAGTAAAAAAATCCCTTAAAAAGGAAATCCATGAGCAAGAGGAGTGATTATACTCCATGATTTCATATGAACCATTTCTACTGCAAGGCATCAGAGAAAATGATTCCCTACTTTGAAGAATAAAAATGAAGAAACAGAAGGACAGAGTGACTCTTGACAAAGCTGGGAAACCTAAATAGAATTTGGAATCCTAATATGATGAGAGCTGTCCAGTTTATTTAAAGTACAAGGCAATTCACAAGAGAGTGAATTTTAACAGTGACTTTCTCTTTATTTTTGTTCCACTGTTTTCCTGTCTTCCCACCTATTTCTATAACAGAGAGGGGAAGAAAAGAGGCTATTGTGTCCTCCTACAGAGTAGCTGGGATCATCCTGCTGATACTTTTATAGGAAGTTTCACTTTCTAAGGAAATTGTTTTGGAGATGGAACTGCCTGAGAAAAGAATTCATCCTTGTTTTACCCAGAGAATAGGGTAGGAAAACATTTTAGCAAGGAATAAAATATTGAATAAGAGGGAATCAAAAGATTCCATTAAGAAGTATAATAATGAACTAATAAACTATATTGGAGAAGATGCTCTCTAGTAACTTGAGAGAGAGTATTTTAAAATAGTAATTCAATAGAGTTAATTCCAAGAACTATACAATCTTTAAAAATGAGCATACAACATATAATAAAATAGCTTACCCAATGATCTGTGATTTTTGTCAATGTGAGAAACTCACCTCAGAAACATAGATGGTAATCCATCTGTGACTTGATAGATAAGGCTTAGAGAAGTGTCTAAAGTTCTGAGAGATGAAGTGACTTACTCCGGGTCACACATGTAGTAAAAATCAGAAGCTTGATCTGATCCCACATCTTTCTGATTTCTGATCCAACACTATTTGGTGTGTAATATAATGACTGATATTTTTTAATGATTTGCATACCCATTCCCCCCACCCAAGAGAAACTCTGTTAGGAAAGTAGTACAAATATCATTACGTTTGCATTGATTAGAGTTCTTGAGTCTTTCAAAGTTAGTTTTTTTTACAACATTATTGCCTTTGTATAACTATAACCCTAGGCAAGTTATTGATCATCTTGAGGTCCCAGTTTTCCCACCTATAAAATGAGGACATTAATAAAATAAGTGCAAATTTATTTAGTTGTCATGCAAACCAAATGATATGATGTTTGGAAAACATTTTAAAACTATGCATTCCCTTTGATGCAGTGATACCACTGTTAGGTCTATATTCCCCCAAGAAATGTTTTAAAGGGCAGGGGGAAAGGACCTACTTGTACAAAAATATTTATAGCAACATTTTTGTGATGGCTAAGAATTGGAAATCAAGGGAATACTAATCAATTGGGGAATGGCTGAATAAGTTTATGATTATGACAAAATATTATTGTGCCACAAGAAATTACAAGCAGTATGATATCAGAAAAAAACTGGAAAGACTTACATGAACAAAGTGTTAAGATATTCCACTGAACAGAAGCAGAATGTTGTACACAGTAACAGCAAAACTGTATAATGAAGAATTGTGAATGACTTAGCTATTCTCAGCAGACAATGATCCAAGACAATCCTAAAGTACTCATAATGAAAAATACTATGAACTTCTAGAGAAAGAACATGTTGTTTGAATATATACTGAAGTATACTATTTTTCACTTTCTTTCTTTGTTCCTTCCTTTCTCTTTCTCTCTTCCTTCCTTCCTTTCTTTTCTTTTCAAATCTCCTTGTAAAAAATAACTAATATGGAAATGTTTTACATGATTGCATCTATAAAACCTACATCAAATTGCTTACTGTCTCAGGGAAGTGGGAGTGAAAAGAGAGAGGGAGGGATATAATTTGGATCTCAAAACTTTAAAAAATGTTCAAAAAATCTATTTTACCACGTAATTGGGGAAAATAAAATATTATTTTAAAACATATTTTAAATGCTATATAAATACCAGATATTGGAATCATCATCATCATCATCATAATCATCATCATAATCATCCTGCAGTGAAGGAACTGAGAGATACAGGCATTATGTGTTATTTGAAAATGACAGAATCAGGATTAATGTACAGCTATTTGTCTCCAAATCCAACGATTACTTCTTTTTCTGTTCAGGGGCCAATGAGAATCACATGACAAACATTTCATAATATTGAAGACAGTTATCATGGGCCTATTATTTCCCCTGTTTACTCTGCTCTTTGGAGTGTTGTTTGGCTGCTTTCATCATGGATATTTTAGAATTTTTTTGAGTTATTGTCTTGATTAAAGTAGCTAAGTCTTCCATAGACGATCATCTTTACAATGTTGCTTTTATTGTATACAATGTTCTGCTCAGTTCAATTTACATCAGCTCATATGTTTTCCAAGTTTTTTTTTTTTTTCTGAAACTACTGCTTATCATTTCTTAGAGCACAATGGTATTCCATCATAATCATATAACAAAACGTATTCAGTCATTTCCCAATTGATAAGCAGTGCCATAATTTTCAGGTCTTTGCCACCACAAAAGGGACCACTATAAATATTTTTGTACAAATAGGTCCTTTCCCCATTTCTTTGAATACTTTGGGGTACAGATCCAGTAGTGGCATTGCTCAATTTATTCAGAATTTGATAGTCTTTGGAGGTACTTTTAAATGGTTCTTCAGAATGGTTAGTCCAGTTTACAATTCCACCAGCAGTAGATTAGTGTCCCAATTTTTCTACATTTCCTCCAGCATTTGTCATTTTCCTTTTCTATCATGTTAGTAACTGTGATAGGTATGAGGTTCTTTTAATTTGCATTTCTCTAATCAGTAGCTAGAATTTTTCCATGTGATTATTGGTAGCTTTGATTTCTTCTTTTGAAAAATTTACTGTTCATATCCTCTGACCATTTATCAAATGGGGAATGGCTCTTATTTTTGTCTATTAGGCTCTATTTCACAAATATTTATGAAATAAGGTCTTTATCAGAGAAACTTTTGTAAAATTTTCCCCAGTTTCCTGTTTTCCTTCTAATTGTCCTTGAACCAGCTTAATTTGTGCAAAACTTTTAAAATTTTGGGCTATCAAAACTATTTTATAACTTGTCATGCTTAATATCTCTTATTTGGTCATAAACTCTTCCCTTATCCATAGCTCTAACAGGTATATTTTTCTATGCTTCCCAAATTTACCTATGATATCACCCTTTATGTCTAAATGATTTATCCACTTAGACCTTATCTTGGTATATACAGTGTAAGATGTTGGTCTATGCTTAGTTTCTCTCAAGCTACTTTGCAGTTTTCTGCAATTTTTTATCAAATGGTGCAATTTTTATCAAATGGTGAGTTCTTATAATTAAAGTTTGGATCTTCAGATTTATCAAACACTAGATTACTGTGATTTACTTTTGGGTATTGTGTACCTGATCTATTCCACTGATTCATCACTCTATTTCTTATCCAGCACCATATTGTTTTAATGATTACTCATTTGTAATATATTTTGAAATCTGGAACTGTTAGGCTGCCTTCCATTGTATTTATTTTCATCTGTTCTCTTGATGTTCTTGCCCTTTCATTTTTCCAGATAAATTTTGCTATGATTTTTTTTAAAGCAATTGGGGTTAAGTAACTTGCTCAAGGTTACACGGCTAGTCATTATTTATGTGTGGGTGATCATTTTCTGAGGCCGGTTTCGATCCCGGGTCATCCCAACTCCGAGGCCGGCGCTCTTACTCACTGCGCCACCTAGCCGCCCCCTGATTTTTTTTTTTCTAGCTATAGCAAATAGTTCTTCGGCAGTTTGACTGATAGTGCACTGAATGTAAAAATTAGCTTAGGTAGAATTAACATTGTTATATTGGCTCAGCCTGCCCATAAACAATTAATATTTTTTAATTATTTAGATCTATCTTTAGTTGTGTGAAAAGTGTTTTGCAATTTTGTTCATATGATATCTGAGTTTGTCTCAGCAGATAGACTCCCAAACATGTTATATTCTCTATACTCATTTTAATAGAATTTCTCTTTCTATGTTTTCCTGTGGGACTTTGTTGGTAGCATGTAGAAAAGTTGATGATTTGTGTGTTTATTTTACATCTTGCAACTTTGCTGAAATTTTTATTTCAACTAGTTTTTAAGTTGATTCTCTTGTATTCTATAAGTATAGTATCATATTGTTTGCAAAGAGTGATAATTTTGTTTCCTCATTGCCTATTTTTATTCCTTCAATTTCTTTTTTGCTTCTGTTTATAGTTAGCATTTCTAGTGCAATATTGAATAATAGTGGTGATAATGGACATCCTTACTTTATTCTTCATTTCATTGGGAAAGCTTCAAATTTACCCATTATAGATAATACTTGCTTTTGGTCTTAAATAGATACCGATTTTCATTTTAAGAAAGACTGTTTATTCCCATGCTTTCCAGGGTTTTAAATAGGAATGAAAATTTTATTTTGTCAAAAAATTTTCTCCAATTATTGCTATAATCATATGATTGTTGTTATTGTTTATTATTTTTTCTTTTTTAAAAAGTTTATTTATTTTTAGTTTTCAACATTCACTTCTGTAAGTTTTAAATTTTCTCCGCCTCTCTCCCCTTCTCCCTTACCAAGATATCATGCAATTTGATATAGGCTCTACATATACATTCCTATTAAACATATTTTCTTTTTGTTTTAGTTTTAATTTATTTGTTTTCAGTTTTCAACATTCACTTTCATAAATTTTAAATTTTCTCTCCCTCCCCATGCCTCCCCAAGGTAGCATTCAGTCTGATATGTGCTCCATGCATACATTTCTGTTAAACACATTTTCATATTAGGCATGTTGCATAGAAGAATTATAACAAATAGGAGAAACCATGGGAAATAAAACAAAATACAACAAAGCAAATAAAAAGAGAAAATAGTCTGCTTTACTTTGTATTCTGACTCCATAGTTCTTTCTCTGGATGTGGATGGCATTTTCCACCATGAGTCTTTTGGAAACATTTTAGGTCCTTGCATTGCTGAGAAGGGCTAAATCTATCAAAATAAGTCTTTGCATCCTGTGGCTGTTACTGTGTACAATGTTCTCCTGGTTCTGCTCACTTCACTCAGCATCAGTTCATATAAATCTTTCCAGGTTTTTTTTTTTTATTAAACAAATGCTTTATTAACTTCTGGTTTACATCATTCATTTCCACCAGATTATGAGTTACATTTTCCCCCATTTTTTCCCTACCCACCACCCCAGAATAGCAGTCCCACTAGATATCCCCTCATCCAATCTGCTCTCTCCCATATCTTCTCCCATACCTCCTTGTACTTTGCCATTAGGGCAAGGTGAATCTCTGAGCCCCACTGCCTGGACATCTTATGAAACATTTAATTTGAAAACTTTGATTTTCAGATCCATTCCCCTTCTCCCTTGTCACGCACTCCCTCTGAGAAGATAAGCAATTCAGTATGTGTGGTACATGTATATCTATGCAAAACATTACCATAGTAGATATATTGTTAAAGACTGCTTATATTTCCCTCCCACCTGTCTCACCTCCCACCTGGTCCATTCCCTACTTTGATCCTGTCCCTCTTTGATAGTGGGTACTTCTAACCTCCCCTCTCCCAGAATGCCCTCCCCTCCATCATCCCCCCTCTCACCCCCCTTTCCCCTATTCAGGAGAGTGAGTGAGGGTAAGATATTCCATTTAGTATGTATGTGATTCTCTCCTTGAGCCAACTTCAATGAGAATATGCTTTTGCCTTCCTGTTCTTCCCCTCCCCTGCAACTACTTCCCCTTGCCTCTTCTACATGAGATAGTTTGCCCTACCCTGTCTCTCTCCATCTCCTCTCACCATTTTCCTCTCTCACCTCTTGACTTCACCCCTTAAGAATGATCCCTTCCTTGGGGCGGCTAGGTGGCGCAGCGAGCAGAGAGCCAGCCCCGGAGCCAGAAGGACCCGAGCTCGGATCCGGCCCCAGACACCCAACACACAAACAAAAACCCAGCCACGTGAACCTGGGCAAGTCACCCAACCCCAATTGCCCTCCAAAAAAAATAATAATAATCATCCCTTCCCATCAAATTCAACCTGTGCCCTCTATCCATGTATACCTGTGAACATGTGCCATGTACCCTTCTTCAATTATTTTCATAATGAGAAAGGTTTCATCAAACACAGTTATTGTTTTTCCATGTAGGACTGTAAATAGTCCAACTTTGATAAGTTCCTTTTGATTTCTTTCCTTGATTACCTTCTCAAGCATCTCTTGCTTCTTGTGTCTGAATGTCAAATTTTCTATTCAACTCTGGTTTTTTCACCAAGAATGCTTGAAAGTCCTCTATTCCACTGAATGACCATATTTTCCCCTGAAACAAGATACTCAGTTTTGCTGGGTAGGTGACCCTTGGGTTCATTCCCAGCTCTTTTGCCTTCTGGAATATCATAGTCCATGCCCTTCTATCCCTCAGTGTAGAAGCTGCCAGGTCCTGGGCTATTCTGATTGTGTTTCCACAATGTTGAAATTGTTTCTTCCTGGCTGCTTGGAGTATTTTCTCCTTGATCTGGGGATTCTGGAACCTGGCTATAATATTCCTGGGAGTTTTCTTTTGGGGATCTTTTTCAGGAGGTGATCTGTGGACTCTTTCAACCTCTATTTTGCCCTCTGGGTCTAAAACATCAGGGCAATTTTCCTTGAGAATTTCTTTAAGGATGATTTCTAGGTTCTTTCTTTGATCATGGCTTTCAGGTAGTCCAATAATTTTTAAATTATCTCTCCTCGATCTATTTTCCAGGTCAGTGGTTTTTCCCACGAGATATTTCACATTGCCTTCTATTCTTTCATTTGTTTGGATCTGTTTAATAGTATCTTGATTTCTCATAAAGTCACTAGCTTCCATTTGCTCCAGTCTAACTCTGAAGGAATAAATCTCCTCAGTGAGCTTTTGAGATTCTTTTTCCATCTGGCAAATTTGGATTTTTAAGGCATTCTTCTCCTCATTGCCTTTCTGAGCCTCTTTTGCCATTTGAGTTAGTCTATTTTTTAAGGTGTTATTTTCCTCAGTCAGGCTGTTGACTGTCATTTCATACTTTTCTTGCATCTTTTTCATTTCTCTTCCCAAATTTTTCCCCACTTCTCTTATCTGCTTCTTAAGGTCCTCTATGACCTGTAGCCAGCTTGTATTTTCCTTTGGGGCTTTTGGTGCAGGAGTTCTGACCTCACAGTCCTCTTCCATGCTTTGAGCCTCTTTGCCCCTAAAATAGGAGTCCAATGTTGAACTTTTCTGTTTATTTTGTTTCGTTTGCCTAGGCATATTGCCACTTAATTACTTGATTTTGGGGCTTGTTGCCACAGTAGGACTCTGCCACCAGACAGGGGAGCTTCCCCCCAAACGTGGGGTCTTCACAACTTCCGCCAGTTGGGTGGCCTCTGTAAAGCCTCCACCCACTCTGGTAAGTTGGATACCCAACCCAAACTTCCCCCCCAGACCACAATCCAGATCCAGGCAGTTTAAAGCAAAAGTGATTAACCCCCAGACTGATTGCTGGATCTTCCTACAGTTCGCAGACCAGGAGCTAGAGCCACTGTTGATGCTGCAAAATGACTTCTGTGCAGCAGTTTCTTCAGCAGCTTTTTGCCCCCAGGGGAGGAAGCCACTTGTTCCCCAAATACTGGTCCCAAAGTCCATAGGGCACTAACCTCTCACTTTGTCCTAGGCATATCTGTGCTGATAAATCTGGAATCGCCACAATTGCTGGTGTTCTGGGGTTCCCACCAGCCGGCTGAAGCCTGGCCGCCCTGGGGCTAAAACCGTGGACCTGGCCTCTGCTCTGTAGGCTCTGCTGTCGGTTCCCAGCGCGCTGGGCTGCCTGTTCTCAGAGCACTGCGCTGGCTGCTCCCTGCAGGGCTGCTGGGCTGTCCTCAGCAGGAGGTTAGCTTCTCTGTGCTGTTCTGTGGGTTCTGTGGCTCCAGAAGTTGTTAGGAGATCCCTTTCACATTGTTTGAAATTTGTGTGGGGCAGAGCACATTGGAAATGCTGTTTCTACTCCGCCATCTTGGCTCCGCCCCTATTGTTTATTATTAATGTGGTTAATTATGATAGTTTTTTAAAATATTGAAACAGCCCTGGATTCCTGGTATAAATTCTATCTGGTCATAGTATTTGATCTTAATGACATATTACTATAATCTCTCCTTGCTAAGTATTTTATTTTTTTGTTTCAATATTCATTAAGGAAATTAATCTACAGTATTCTTTCTCTATCTTTGCTCTCCTTGACTTAGGTATCAAAACCATATTTGTGTCATAAAAGGAATTTGGTAGGACTCCTTCTATACCTATGTTTTCAAATATTTTATATAGTATTGGGATCAATTGTTTTTTTAAATGCTTCATTGAATTTACCTGTAAATCCACCAAGTCCTTGCGGACTTTTTCTTAGTCAACTCATTGATGGTTTGTTCAATTACTTTTTCTAAAATGGGGCTATTTATTATATTTCATCTTCTGTTAATCTGGGTAGTTTATATTTTTTATGAATATTCATTCATTTCACTTAGATTGTCAGTTTTACTGACATATAATAGGCTGAAGTAATTTGTAATAATTCCTTTAATTTCATTTTTTATTAGTGGTATATTTGCCCTTTTCATTTTTGATTCTAGTAATTTGATTTTCTCCTTTTTTAATTTATGAATGCATTTACAGATATAATTATTTTCCTAACTACTACTTTGGCTTCATGCCACAAATTTTGGAATATTATCTCATTGGTGTCACTCTAGTGGAATTATTTTTCTATGATTTGTTCTTTGACCCATTTATTCTTTCAGATTAGATTGCTTAGTTTCCAATTCACTTTTAACCCATGCTTCCATCACCCTTCATTAAATGTAATTTAATTGTTTGTGTTCTGAAAGTGGTGCATTTAACATTTCTGCTATTCTCCATTTGGTTGTTGTATTAGACCCTAATACATGGGCATAAATTTTTTGATCCATGGCAAATTTTTATGAAGGTACCATGTATACCTGAAAAAAGGTACACTCATTTACTATTCTCATTCAAGTTTCTCCAGAGGTCTATCATATCTAAATTTTCTAAGATATTTTATTCACCTTTTTGGCTTCTTTCTTAGTTATTTTATGGCTTGATTTATCTAATTCTGACAGGGGAGCATTGAGGTTCACCATTACTATTGTTTTACTATCTATTTGCTTCTGTAATCCATTAACTTTTCCTTTAAGAACTTGGATGAAAAAAAAAATTGGGGGGGGAGGCTAGATGGTGCAGTGAATAGAGCACCTGTCCTGGAGTCAGGAGTATCTTAGTTCAAATCTGGTCTCAGGCACTTAACATTTACTAGCCATGTGACTTTGGGCAAGTTACTTAACCCCAAATGTCCTGCTTTACCCCCTCCAAAAAAAAAGCAAAAAAATGTGGATGCTGTGCTCTTTGGTCAATACATGCTTAGTAGTGGTATTTATCACTATCATTCCTTTTAGCAAGATGCAATTTCCCTCCTTATCCCTTTTAATTAGATTTATTATTGTTTTTGCTTTATCTGAACTCATAATAATTGACCTTGCCTTTTTTACTTCAACTGATAAATAGTGGATCCTGCTCCATCCTCTTATTTTAATGTTTTGTGTGTCTCTGTTTCAAGAATGTATCTTATAAACAACATATTGCTAGATTCTGGTTCCTAATCTATTATGTTCCCCACTTCTGTTTCGTGGTTCAGTTCATCCCATTAACCTTCATAGTTATGATTATGAACTGTGAATATCCTTCTAGCTTTTTCTGTTTATCATGTGTGTATGTATATATGTCTCTATCTCTCTCCTCTTTCTTTTTGTCTGACTCTGTCTCTCTGTCTGTCTGTCTGTCTCTCTTTTAGTCTATTTTGCTTTCTCCCTTTTATCACCTCCCCCTTTATCTTATCCCATTCCCCTCTACCTCCATATTGGGTAAGATATACTACTATTACCAACTACAAATGTATAAGTTCTTCCCCATTTGAACCATTTTAGATGTGCGTGAAGTTTAATATTGCCCACCAGCATCCTCATCATCTTTCCTTTTATTCTAAAAACTCTTCCATGTATGCTGCTTTTATGTGAGATAATTTCCCCCATTCATCCTCTCCCTTCCCCATTCTCCTAGGACAATCAATTTTCTATCTGGTTGTTTTGCTTTAACATCATCTCAACATAATCTACTCATTCCTACATCCTTTTTCTATGTATAATCTTTCTAAATGCCCTAGTAATGGTAAAGTTCTTACAAGATACATGTCACATCTTCCCATATATAGCGGTAAACAATTTAATCTTTTTGAGTCTTTTGTAATTTCTCTTTCATGGTAACCTTTTTAAGCTTGAGTCTCTTAAGCCTTTTATTTCAAAGTCAAAATTTCTATTCAACTCTGTTCTTTTCATCTGAAATGCTTGGAAGTCCTCTTTCATTAAATATCTATTTTTTTCTCATGAAGGATTATATTCAGTTTTTCTGGGTGATTTATTCTTCATCATAATCCCAGGTCTTTTGCCTTCTGGAATATCATTTTCCAAGTCCCCTATTCCTCTCATGTGGCAGCTGCTAAATCTTATATCATCTTGACTCTACATTATTTAAATGCCTTTTTTGGGGCACTTGACGTATTTTCTCTTTGACTTGGGATCTCTGAATTTGACTATAATATTCCTGGGAGTTTTCATTTTTGTTTCTCTTTGAGGTGGTGATCAGTGGCTCCTTTTAATTTCAATTTTACCCTCTGGTACAAGAATATCATAGCAAATTCCCACAGCAATTTCTTGAAACTTTATGTCTACATTCTTTCTTTGATAATGGCTTTCAGGTAGTCCAATAATTCTTAAATTATTCTTCTTCGATCTATTTTCTAGGTTCATTGTTTTTCTGATGAGATATTTCCCATTTTCTTCTGCTTTTCATCCTTTTTCTTTTGTTTTGTTTCTTGATATCCCATAGTCATTAAGTTCCACTTGCTCGATTCTATTTTTTAAAGAATTATTTTCTTCAATGAGATTTGTGCCTTTTTTCCATTTTACCACTCTGCCTTTTAAGGAATTATTTTTGTCAGTGAATATTATGAATATGAGCATACCTTTATTTTCAGATGACTAATTCTGTTTTTAAAAATGTTATTTTTTTTAGTATTATTGTGCCTTTTCTACCAAAATATTATCTTTTAATAATTTTCTTCCTTTGCTTTCATTTTATTATCTAATTTTTCCTTTTTCATTTATTTAATTTTGAAAATCATTTTTCGCTTATTTAGGAATTCTTGCTGGGCTCATGTTCAATCCACATGTGTCTTTGATAATAGTTGTTTTGACTTCCTTTGTCTTCTTTTGAGTTTGTTTCTTGATCTTTGCTGTCACCAAGGTAGCTTTCTATGATAAAATTTTGTTCCTATCATTGTTTGCTCATCATTCCACTGTAATTCTTGATTTGGAATTTTCTGTTAATATTGGGCTCTGTTCCTAGTGTGGGTTAGGGAGGGGCTGTGTTTCAAACTTCAGATTTCTTTGCACTGCTATTTTGAGAACTAGTTCTGGTGGTTTGGCAGTTTTCAATGCTTCCAAGGTAGTATGATCTGGGGAGAGTTGCAGTCACTGCTCTCTTAGCCTATACCCTGGTCTCTACACAAGAAGGGCTCATCATCCCTTGTGATTTGCAATTCATACTACTCCTTATGGCCCTGTTCCCTTGTGAATTGAAATAATACTGTTCTTCAGGGTCCTTGATTTGTGGGGGCTATAAGTGATACTGTCCCTTAGGGCTTCCACTCTCTTAAAAAATTATTTCAAATGTAAATATAAAAAGACCAAAAAAAAAAAGAACTTTTCCCTGTACATAGCACAGCATAAAAAAAGGATACAATATAAAATCACAAATTTCCATTTCACACTCTTTACTTTAAAAAAAAAACCTACATAATAAATACTATGTATCATTTTCAAAGCTACCCTGCTTTTCTATGCTTTGAAGTTTTCTTTTGTTCTTTGATGTGCACTTTTATTTTCTTTCTCCTTCCCTTCCCACCCTGACCTGGAGAACTCTTGTTTAGACACAAATGTATGTGTATGTTTGTGTGTGTGTGTGTGTTTGTGTGTCTGTGTATGTATTACTTGTTTGTGGGTTGGCAAGGTCAATAAAACAAAAATGACAACTTAACCTAAGCTAAATTGTATATTCAATGTTATCCCCATTAAATTATCAAAAATCATTTTATTGAATTAGAAAAAATGATAACAAAAGTCAATAATATCAAAAGAAATAATGAAAAATGTAAAGGAAGGAGGCTTAGCAGTAGCAGATCTTAAACTATATTATAAAACAATAATTACCAAAACTATCTGGTGCTGGTCATGAAATAGTAATGTAGATCAATGGAATAAAGTAGACATAAAATTTGCAACAGTAGGGGTGGCTAGGTGGCACAGTGAGTAGAGTGCTGGCTCTGGAGTCAGAAGGACCTGAGTTCGGATCCGGCCTCAGACACTTAACACACACAAACAAAAACCTAGCCATGTGACCTTGGGCAAGTTACTTAACCCCAATTGCCCTCCAAAAAGCAAAAAAAAAAAATTACAGCAGCAAATAAACATAATAACTTCATATTTTACAAGTATAAAGACAAGGTATTGGGATAATAATTCATTATTTAGTAAAAATGCTTGAGAGAACTGGAAAGCAATATGGCAGAAACTAGGCAAAGACCAATATCTTATACCATTTACCAAGCTAAGGTCAAAATGGATACATGATCTAGATATAAAGAGAGATGTTACAAGAAAATTAGAAGAACATGGAACATCTTACTTGTCAGACTTATGGATAGTTGAACAATTTATAAATCAACAAGAAGTAGAAAGCAAAGTTAGGGGTAAAAATGGATATTTCCAATTACATTAAATTAAAAAGCTGTGCACAGTAGATTGACAGTTGCATGTACAATAATCTTTTTAATGTACTATTTTATTGAAATGTTTGTTGTATTATAATAAAAGGGGGGGGGAGACAACAGAGAAGCTCAGAAAGAGAGATCTATCACACAGGAGAGGAGGTTGACCTGAGACCTACATGGATAAAACATCAGCTATGGGACTAGATGATGGCACAGGAAACAGCAGCAGCTTTGGGAGTTCTTAAATTAGGATTTCTAATACAATACTGAATAATGTTGGTGACAGTGGGTATCTTTGTTTCACACCTGATCTTACTGGGAAGGTTTCCAATTTATCCTCATTATAAATAATGCTTGCTGATTGTTTTAGATAAATGCTTTTTTTTTTATAAATTTAGGGAAAAATCCATTTATACAAATACTTTCCAGTGTTTTTAATAGGAATGGGTGTTGTGCTTTATCAAAAATTTTTTGTGCATCTATTGATATAATCATATGATTTTTGTTACTTTAATCATTGATGAAATCAATTATGTTAATAGTTTTCCTTATGTTAAATTATCTGCATTTATGGTATAAATCCCACTAGATTTTGACATAAAATTTTTGTTGTATTCTTGTAATTTTTTTATCAATTAATTTGTTTTTAGTTTTCAATTTTCATTCCACAAGATTTTGAGTTCCAAATTTTCTCCTCATCTCTCCCCTTCCCCCCATATAGCATGCATTCTGATTACCCTTCTCCCAGTCTGCCCTCTCCTCTATCACTGCTCCCCCTTATTCCTTTCTCCTTTACTATACTCCATTGACTGCATATCTTATTTCCCAGATGCATGTAAAAACAATTTTTTAACATTTATTTTTAAAACGTTGAATTCAAAATTATCTCCCTTCTTCTGTCCCCACCCACCCTAGGTATTGAGAAGGTAAGCAATCCAATATAGTTTATACATATATGATTATGCAAAGCATTTTCATAATAGTCATGTTTTGAAAGACTAACTGTATTTCCCTCCATCCTATCCTGCCCCCCACTTATCCCCTTGCTCTTTACTTTTCTATATGGTAAGATATCCAATAGAGTGTGTATATTATTCCCTCCTTAAGCTAAATCAAATGAGAGTAAGGTTCACTCATTCCCTCTCACCACTTCCCTCTTCCCTTCCATTGTGAAACCTTTTCCTTGCCTCTTTTATGTGAGATAATTTACCCCATTCTACTTCTCCCTTACTCCTTGCAATATATTTTGCTCTTGCCCCTTGATTTTACTTTTTAGATATCATTCATTTATATTTACCTCACCCTATGCCATCTATCTATCTATCTTTCCTCCAACTACCCTAATACTGAGAAAGGTCTCATGAGTTTCAAATATTGTCTTTCCATGCAAGAATTTAACAGTTCAATTTTGAGAAGTCCCTTATAATTTCTCTTTCCTGTTTACCTTTTCATGCTTTTTTTGATTCTTTTATTTGAAACTTAAATTTCTCTTCAGCTCTGGTCTTTTCAGCAAGAATATTTGAAAAACCTCTATTTCATTGAATATCCATTTTTTCCCATGAAGTATTATATTCAGTTTTGCTGCATAGGTGATTACTTGTTTTAATCCTAACTCCTCTGATGTCTGGAATATTACATTCTGAGCCCTTTGATCCCTTAATGTAGAAGCTACAAGATCTTATGTTATCTTGATTCTATTTCCACAATATGTGAATTGTTTCTGGCTGCTTGCAATATTTTCTTCTTGACCTGACAACTCTGGAATTTGGCCACAATATTCCTAAGGGTTTTCCTTTTAGTATCTCTTTTGAGAGGCAATTGATGGATTCTTTCAATTTCTATTTTATCATCTGGTTCTAGAATATCAGAGCAGTTTTCCTTGATAATTTCTTTAAAGGTGATGTTTAGGCTCTTTTTTTGATCATGGCTTTCAGGTAGTCCAATAATTTTAAAATTATTTCTCCTAGATCTCTTTTCCAGGTCAGTGGTTTTTTCAATTTATTTTCTATTTTTTCATTCTTCTGGTTCTGTTTTACAATTTCTTGATTTCTCATTAGCTTCCATTTGCTCCACTCTAATTTTTAAGGAATTATTTTCTTCAGTGAGCTTTTGGACCTCCTTTGCCATTTGGTTAATTCTGCTTTTTAAGGCTTTCTTTTCATTGTTTTTTGAACCTTTTTACCATTTGGGTGAGTCTATTTTTCAAGGTGTTATTTTCTTCAGTATTTTTTTGGGGGGGGTCTCCTTTAGCAAGTTGTTTACTTGTTTTTCGTGTTTTTCATGCATCACTCTCTTTTCTCTTCCCATTTTTTCCTATACTTCTCTTACTTGATTTTCAAAATCCTTTTGGAGCTCTTCAATGATCTGTAACAAATTCATATTTTTGGAGGCTTTTGGAGCAGGAGCTTCAACTTTGTTTTCTTCTTCTAGTTATGTGTTTTGAAATCTTTTGTCACCAAAGTGAGATTCCATAGTCACAGGGTTTTCTTTTTTTTTTTTTTACATTGTTTGCTCATCTTCCCAGGCAAATACTTGACTTTATAAATCTTTTTCAAGGTAGTACTCTGCTTCCAGTGGGGGTAGGGGTGGGGTGGATGTACTGTCCCAGGCTTAAGTGGTTATGAACAGCTGTTTTCAGAAATACTTCCATGGACCTGTACATTTTCAGTTCTTACAAGGTGGTATGTTGAAAGGAGAGGTGTTTCTTCCTCTCCTGGCCTGCACTCTGGTCTATGAGTTATCCAAACACTCTTTTCTGACTTGGAACTGTGAGAATTCCCTCTCCACCTCTGGCACAAGCTCCATCATGCCAGCACTCCTCATCACCCCAGGACTGCCACCCAAATCCAAGTAGGTCAAAGCAAGAGAATCCTGCCTCAGCAATAGCAAAGAGATCACTTAATTTCCCTCTAATCAGACACTCAATCCCCCATGCTCTGTGGGCTCAGAATCCTAGAAGCAGCAGCAGCTGCTGCTGCTGTTGCAGCTGTCACTACTGCCAACTCTGCCAACCCAGGGCTGGGGCCAGACTGCACTCCTCTTTCATGCATGTCCCACAGAATTTTCCCACTGACCTTCTATGCTGTCTTTGGCATTTGTGGGTTGAGAAGTCCAGAAAATGCCACAGCTGCCAGTGATGCAGTTCCCTGAGACCTGCTCTAGCCCTGTTTTTGCGGGCATTATCCATGCCAACCTACATTCTGCTCCCAGCCTGGTGTGATAGACCTTTCCTATTGACCTTCCAGGTTGTCCTAGGAGGGAGATTTCCTTCAATCTGTCATTTGGTGGGTTCTGTAGTTCTAGAATTTGTTTAGAGTCATTTTAACAGGTATTTGGAAGGACTTGAGGGATAATCCAAAGGAGTTCCTGTTTTTATTCCATTGTCTTGGCTCCCTGTTATAATTTTTAGCTAGTATTTTATTTAGGATTTGTACATTCATATTCATTAATGAAATTAGTCTACAATTTCTTTTTTCTGTTTTTACTCTTCCTGGTTTAGGTATCAATATCACATTTGTTTCATAAAAAGGGTTTGGTAGGATCTCTTCTTTGCCTATCATTACAAATAATTTATTTAATATTGGAATTAATTGACCTCTAAATGTTTGATAGACTCACTGGTAAATCCATCTGGTTTTGGTGCTTTCTTCTTAGGAATATCATTTAAAGACTATTCAATTTCCTTTTCTAAAGTTCTATTTAGATATTCTATTTCCTCTTCGGCTAATCTAGGCAATTTATATTTTTCTAAATTATTTCCCATTTCACTTAAATTGTTAAATTTATTGCCTGTAATTGAGCAAAATAATTCTTATACTTGCTTTAATTTTACCTTTTTAGTGGTATATTCACCCTTTTCTTTTTGATAATAACGATTTGGTTTTCTTCTTTCTTTTTCTAATCAAATTAACCAATTGTTTATTTGGTCTTTATACCAATTCTTAGTTTAATTTATTAATTCAATGATGGGTTATTTTTTAATTCTCCTTCTATGTTGTCTTGGACTAGAGAAATGCTTTATTCTAACCTTTTTTTTGGCTCTCCAACTCCAAAATTCAATTTAAGACACTATTTTAAAGTGGTTGGGAGGAAAATGTTGGGAGAACTCTTCTGAGTGCTTTTTCTATTTTGCCATCTTCATTCTACAATCAAAAAATATTTCTTATGTGCCTATTCTATTCCAGGTGCAGTGCTGATCACTAAAACCCCCAAATCTTTTTTAATAGATGAACAGTGTGCTGTCAGGTGTCTTTTATCTTATAATGATAAAATATGATTTTAAATCCAAATTGTCACCACAATTGCCTTACACATTGATATTTTAAAACTCAGAATGAGCAGGCCCTTTCTCTTACCTATTTTGGAATCAACTAAAATGTTTAGGACTGTACAGAAACTCCATTTCTCGAAGAAATGTATAATTCAACTTAGAACTATCTACTTCTTGTACTTCACATTTCTGAAGGAAACTAACAAAAAACCACAACCCAATTCCATCTTTTAAGGTTCTGAATCTTCATACATAATAAGGTGATATTATTCAGAGGTATAGTATTTTAGGGGATTCTAGGGCTTTGAAAACCTTCATGGTTGAGATGGTGTCATATTGATCATTCTGTATTAAAAATGGGCGGGGGGAAACTAACTTACTAAATGGATACTCAAGTAGGGGCAGAGTGGGAGGCAAAAAGAGGTAGGTATGATAAATTATGCTATACTTATATGCCCTATATTTTCCAATATCTGGATCAATTCAACATCCATATTTTAAAAGTATTTTTCGGGGCAGCTAGGTGGCTCAGTAAATAGAGTGCCGGCCCTGGAGTCAGAAGGACCTGAGTTCGGATCCGGGCTCAGACACAACGCACACACAAACAAAAACCTAGCCGTCTGACCTTGGGCAAGTTACTTAACCCCAACTGCCCTCCAAAAAGAAAAAAAAAGTATTTTTCAAGTTGAGCCCACAAATCTTAGAGGCATCATGGTAGAGGAGAAAGAGGCTTTAGATTCAGAAGATTGAAGTTCTGGGTGCAAAAACAGGTTTGACCTTGTCCTACCTATATGATCTTACCCAATCAGTTTTCCTTGATATATCTGAAATTTCCTCTTCTGTAAAGAGGTACTGTCAGACTAGATGACCTCATAAGGTTCCTTCTGGCTCTCAATCTATGATCATATGAATTAGTTTCTTCTTCTTAAATTTCTCTTCCTAAAAAGCCTTTTCCCTCCAACAAACTTGTCACATTGACACCCTATTGCTCTCTCTGAAGCACTGCTCTGATTGTCTCATGCTCAAATATATTCATGGCACACTGACTATTAGCATAGCTTTTGGAGCTGGAAAGGATCTTCTATACCATCTGAATTCAATGCTCTCACTTGCAAGCTGAGGCCAAGAGAACTGAAGCGATTAGCCTAAATTCACAGAGATGGTATATATGACATGTGACCTTAGGCCTTTTTTCCCCAAATTCAGTGACCTTTTCATGACACAGCACTCCTTCCAATATATTAGCCTATTCTTCAGCTCACTAGCTGTAATGGGAATGTAAATTTTTGTTGTTGTCATCTTTCTTAGATCATATTGTATAAGATCTTCCCTGCCTCTAGGCCCTTTGATGGGCTTAAGTGCACCTGGAGCCCATGGTGGGAGGCTTGTTTTTCAGGAGATACTTTGTGATTGGGCAGTGGGTCAAGAGGGTTGTTACATTCTCTGACCCCTAAGAAGGCTATATAAATCCTGATGTGCGGCTTTGTTTTGGGGCTCGCTTTCAGAAGTGTTGTCTGACTTGACCAGATGAGACTCTGGGCAGCCATTGAGAGACCCCCAGCTTTGAAAACCCAGATGTTGATGCTTCCTTCTCTGGTAACTGTGATTAGGTATGGATGTATGTAATGGTTGGACAGTTTGGAAGTCTGTCTGCTGAAATGTTTCTCTGTCTTGTAACTACTGCTTATAACCTCTGTATACTCTGAAGTTTGGGGTGCTGACCTATTTTCCCCTGAACTAGGTAAACTATATATGTTTGATTTATTAAAGCAAGATTGTTAACCCATTTTGAGTTGCTTTCCTTTAGAAAAGCAGATCTAAGAACCTGTGTTGGCAGCCACCCTGGGTATACTAGGGTGCTTGCTGCTACACAAGCTCTTTAAAACCTTACCTTCTACTACTCTCTAGAAAAAGCTGGGCTACTCAGTGTTTCACTATACTGCTTTGGATTGTGGTGATCCATCTGCATGGAATGACCATTCTGAGGTCCCATTCAGATGCCATACTTATCATGATGACTTCTGTGATAACTCCAACCAAGATTACTTCCTTTCCTCCCTGTAGTCTTCTCTCAGGACATGAAACTAATGGGGGATTGTTCACATGCTACCTTCTACTCTACTCAATTCAATCAAATAAACATTAATTAAGTTCCAACCATATGCTGAAAACTGAAAAATTAATTGCTAGAGACAGAAAGGCAAAAATGAAAACCATCCCTGCCAGTAAAGAATTTATATTCTATATTTCAGGCAACTGGAAAGCACAGTGCATAAAGGGCCAGCTATGGAGTCAGGAGGATATAAGTTAAAATTCAAATTTCAGACAAGTACTTACAAGCTCTGTGACACTGAGCAAGTCACTTAACACTGTTTGCCTCAGTCTTTCATCTGTACAGTGAACTGGGGAAGAAAACAGCAAACAGTTCTATTATCTTTACCAACAAAACCCCAAATGCGGTGATGACTGAAGCATGTCAACAAAAATAACAACACTCTATATTCATGTGTCCATTTTATCTCTTGTTTTAGAATGAAAATTCCTTGAGGGAGAGGACTATATCTTATACAATTCTGGCCTTCTAGTGCTGAACCTTATTTATATTAGAAACTTAATAAATAGTTAATAAATGAAAGAATAAATATCACTTACCTTAAAAATATTAAGTTCATTAAATGAATAGATTCTTTGAGGGTTTTCTTAGCCAAGAGTTCTTTTTTTTTAATGCATCATAGTTTTTTTTTTGTTTTTTTATTTAAACAAATGCTTTATTAACTTCTGTTTTACATCATTCATTTCCACCAGATTTTCAGTTACAATCATTTTTCCCCCGTTATTCCCCTACCCAACCTCTCAGAATAGCAGTCCCACAAGATATCACTTCCTCCAATCTGCTCTCTCCCATACCTTCTCCCATACCCCTTCGACTTTTCCATTAGAGGAAGATGGATCTTTGTGTCCCAATGCCTGCACGTCTTATCTCCCAATTATAAGCAAAAGAGTATTAATAATAGTACTTATATATGTATTTGAAACATTTAATGTTAAGATCTCGAATTTCAGATCCATTTCCTTCCTCCCTTGTCACCCATTTCCTCTGGGGGGATAAGTAATTCAGCATATGTTGTACATGTCTAGCTATGCAAAACATTATCATAGTAGATATATTATACAAGGTTGCTTATAATTCCCTCCCACTCATCCCACCCCCCACCTGGTCCATTCCCTACATGATCCAGTCCCTCTTCTATAGTGGGTAATTCCAACCTCCCCTCCCCCCAAGGATGCCCTCCCATCCATCATCACTCCTCTCATCCCCCTTCCCCCTATTCTGCTGCAGGTTGAGATATCCCATTTAGTATGTATGTCATTTTCTCCCTGAACCTAATTCAATGAGAATGTGGTTTTGCCTTTTTTTGCCTTCCTATTCTCCTCCTCCCTTGCAACCACTTCCCCTTGCTTCTTCTACATGAGATAGTTTACCCTACCCTGTCTCTCCCCATCTCCTCTGGCCACTTTCCTCTCTCACCTCATCATTTCATCCCTTGAGTATTCTCCCTTCCCAACAAATTCAACCTATGCCCTCTATCCATATATAACTGTAACAATATACACACACATTCACATATGTATTCATATGACCACACCCCCTTCTTCCATTGTTTTCATAGTGAGAAAGATATCATCAGTCAGAGTTATTGCTTCTCCATATAGGAATATGGAAATAGTTCAACTTTGATAAGTTCCTTTTGATTTCTTTTCCCTGATTGCCTTCTCAGGCATCTCTTCCTTCTTGTGTCTGGATGTCAAATTTTCTATTCAATTCTGGTTTTTTCCTCAAGAATGCTTGAAAGTCCTCTATTCCACTGAATGACCATATTTTCCCCTGAAACAAAATACTCAGTTTTGCTGGGTAGGTGACCCTTGGGTTCATTCCCAGTTCTTTTGCCCTCTGGAATATCGTATTCCATGCCCTTCGATCCCTCAGTGTAGAAGCGGCCAGGTCCTGGGCTATTCTGATTGTGTTTCCACAATATTGAAATTGTTTCTTCCTGGCTGCTTGGAGTATTTTCTCCTTGATCTGGGGATTCTGGAAACTGGCTATAATATTCCTGGGAGTTTTCCATAGGACACTAACCTCTTACTTTGTCCCAGGCATGTCTATGTTGATAATTCTGGAGTCGCCACAGTTGCTGGTGTTCTGGGGTTCCTCCAGCCGGCTGCTGGCCCTGCCGCCCTGGCGTTAAAACCTCGGCTCACGGGGACCTGGGCTCCCCTCGGCTTGGCTCCCCACGCTCTGCACACTGCCGGCTCCCAGACCGCTGCACTGGTCCTTCCTGCAGGGCAGCTGGGCTGTCCTCAGTGGGAGGTTAGCTTCTCTGTGTCGTTCTGTGGGTGCTGGGGCTCCAGAAGTTGTTCAGAGTCACCTTTTACATAGTTTGGGGGTAATCTGGGGGCAGAGTGGCTTGGATGAGCTGTTTCTACTCTGCCATCTTGGCTCCGCCCCCTCACCAAGAGTTCTTAACATCAAGAAACTTGATTGGTCATCTCATCATCATTTTGCCTATAGGAAGGAACACACCTAAACTGTCAGACACATAAAAATTCACTTCTATTTTTAAATACTTCCAGAAAGGAATATTCTAAAACATCATAATAAAGAAAGCATTATAAAAACACCCATAGAAATCTTTCTGGTGTGGCTCCTATACTACTCCAGGTATTCAGGTAGATCCTTCTCCCGGCACTCCATGAATTATCTGTAATTACAAGTCAAGAAGTATTTAGGAGGAGGATAGATTTAGATGCATCTATGAGGGTTCAATTATCATCTCTCTATAGATCATTTCTAAATCTCTGTATCTGTTAGTGTTTAGCATCAATTGTTCTGTCTGTTCTGCAAAACAGAGCTTTATCCCAAAACCCAGTGGGGTACTGGAGTAGGTATGGTGAGGGAATGGTTCAAGAAAATACTGAGTCAAATTGAAATATGTAAGTAGATAAATATCAGATAAAATGAAACTTTCCAAGGAAAATTATCTTTCATTTACTTCTAATAGAATGTCCTGGGTGATTTTCTTAAGTGTAGTCTGCTCTGGCCACCGGCCACTCGTAGGCAGAGTAGAAAAAGCACTTCCTCGGAGCTCTCGCCCACACCACTTCAAAATTATGTAAAAGGGGGACTCTGAACAACCTCTGGAGCTCCAGAACCCACAAAATGACACAGAGAAGCTAACTTCCCACTGAGTACAGCCCAGCAGCCCAGCAGGGAGTGGCCAGCGTAGCATTCTGGGAGCCTAGCCCAGGTCCGCTTGAGTTGGAGGTTTCCCTTTTGTTGGGAAAATGGAAACTTGGAACAAGGAAAAGGCACTAAAGCTTTTCTTAGGGAGAATGATTTTTAAGTATTAACAAGGGAAGGCAACTTTCTCTTCAGATTTGACAAACCATTTATTCCCATCTGGGGTATTAACCCAGGGATCTTTCTGTGAGCAATAACATGTTGAAGGGCACTTATATAGACTTTTTTTTTTTTGCTTTTTGTAGGGCAATTGGGATTAAGTAACTTGCCCAAGGTCACATGACTAGTTGTGTGTGTGTGTGTGTGTGTGTGTGTGTGTGTGTGTGTGTGTGTGTGTAAGTGTCTGGGGCCAGATCTGAATTCAGGTCCTCCTGACTCACTATGCCACCTAGCTGCCCCAGCATTTATATATTCTTGATAAAGTTCTGTTTATAGAGTTTTGCTATGTTTATGTTTGGAAAAATGGTAATGTTAGCGTCATTGATTCAACTTCTTTTGACCTAGAACTTGAATTTTGGGCTAGTCTGTGCATGGACTAAGAAAGCATGCCTAATTTGGTCTCTTGAGCTTCAGTCATCCTGCTGATCATATCCTCCTAGCTACCTCATAAGCATCTCAAATTCAACATGTCCTAAACAGAATTCATTATCTAGATTACTATTTATATATACATATGTGTGAATATGACTATATACATGGCTATGTGTGTGAGTATATTATATGTAAGAGAAGGGTTCTTTTTATACTTGATTTTCTTGCAAGTGTATGTCCAGAAGTTCATCAGTCAATAGGTATTTTTTTTGAGGGGGGGGTAATTATTTTTAGTTTCCAACATTTGCTTTTATAAGATTTTGAGCTCTAAATTCCTTCCTTCCACTCCCCCTCCCCAAGATAGCATGTAATCTGATATAGTCTATACATTTATGATCATATTAAACATATTTCATATGTCATTTTGTAAAAGAAGAATCAGAACAAAAGTGAAAATCATTTGCTTCAATCTGTATTCAGACTCCATAGTTCTTTCTCTGAATGTAGATAACATTTTCCATCATGAATCTTTTGAAACTGCATTGTTCAGAAGGGCTAAGTCTATGAGAGTTGCTCATCACACGGTGTTGCTGTTACTATGTACAATATTCCCCTGGTTCTCTTCACTTCACTCAGTATCAATTGATGCAAGTATTTCCAGGTTTTTTTGGGAAATGTGCCTGCTCACCATTTCATATGGAACAATAGTATTCCATAGCATTCATATACCAAAACTTGCTCAGCCATTTCCCAGTGGATGGGCATCCCTTCAATTTCTAATTCCTTGCCAACACAAAAAGAGCTGCTATAACTATTTTTTATACATGTGGGTCCTTTTTCCTTTTTTATGAATTCTTTGCGATAAAGACCTAGTAGTGGTATTTTTGGATCAAAGAGTGTGCACAGTTTTATAGCCATTTGAACATAGTTCCAAGTTGCTCTCCAGAATGGTTGGATCAGTTCACAACTCCACCAATAATTCCATTTTTTCCTTATCTTCTCCAACATTTATCATTTTCCAGTTTTATGTTAACCAATCTAATTGGTGTGATATGGTACCTCAGAATTGTTTCCATTTGCATTTCTCTAATCAAGACCTATTTAGAGCATTTTTTCTTATGACTAAAGATAGCTTTAATTTCTTCCTCTGAAAACTGCCTGTTCACATCCTTTGACCATTTATCAATTGGGGAATGATTTCTATTATTATAGATTAGTCAATAAGTTTTTATTAAAAACTTACTAAGTTCTAGGAACTACTCAAAGGTCCAGAGATAAAAGAAAGGTTCTAATTGGAGAGGCTACATGGAAGTACAAGATTTACACTGTGTAAATGGAAGTTGATCTCAGAATGAAAGTATAGGGAAAGGGAGGAGGGCAGGATAAGGTCTTTTGGAGAAGAGCTCAATAAGGAAGTCAGGGAAACTCCAGTTCAGAAATGAGGAGAGCATTGTAGGCATGAGGGATGTCCAGCACAAAGACAGAGTCAGGAGATGGGTATAATGACTGAGGAATAGCAAGTAACTCAATATAGCTGGAGCATAGTTTGTATAGAGGGAAATAAAGTGTAAGAGTAGAAGCAAGGAAAAGTTCAAGTTAAAAGCCACTAAATGCCAGGAAGAGGATTTTCTATTTGATTTTGGAGAAAACACTACAAGTGAATTCCATAGTGGAATGATATGTCAGACCTGAGCTGTAGGGAAATCACTATAGTAGGGGAGTGAAAATGGATTAAAGCAGGCTTTTTTTTAAATCTGGGGTCTGTGGATAGATTTTGGTGGTTCTATGTATTTTGGATGGGAAAAATTACTTCTTTATTTCAGTATAATTGGTTTCCTATGAAATTCTGTGTGTTTTATTTTTGCATTTAATAATATTACCAAGAAGAAGGTTCACTGCTGAAGAGGTCGATGTCAGAAAAAAAAATATCATGAGTACTTGGATTAGAGGGAGGAGAGACATGAGTAAGGGAGATCAATCAGAAATCAATTGAAATTATGCACAAGATAATTTGGGCCTCTATTACAATTTTGACTATGTGATTAGGAGTATATATTAATATCATGAAGGTAGAAATATATGTGCAGTATGAGTAAAGAGTAGAGTCAGGAATTTCATCAATCTTGTGAGTCTGGGCTGCTAGGAGGATAATGGTGCCCTCAGCAGTTATAAGAAATTATGGAACAGTAGAAAATTTTGAGTGAAGGATAATGAATTATCTTTTCCACACATGTCGAGTTTGCTATGCCTACAGGATATCTAGTTTGAGATGTCCAAAACACAACTGGTGATGCGAGAATGGAACTCAGGAGAGAGTACTGGGCTGGATATATAGATATATATAGATCTATGAGCTTCTCTTTTTCCTATCACTGCAGCATTGTGCCATAAATCTAGATTCCTGTTTCAAAAAGTCTCTTAACTAAAGGAGAGATATCAATAGAGTAAAATGTATTTTCAAAAGGTCATTCTGAACAATGATAAAAATGAACTCAAATATACCTTAGAGCCTTTATCATCTTGGCAGTCAAGGCAAACTGCAGGGAACACACAGCCAGTTGACATTTGTATAACCAACTTTCAGTAATATATCACGTGTTTAATAAATCTCAATGGTGATCTTAATAAAGTGTAAGGCAAAATTTTAGGAAAAGACAGAAAACTGAGGGGGAAACTTAGAATCAGAGTTACTGATAACCCATTCCCAAGTGTTTGACTTTCCATAGCCACAGAAAGCTCAGTAGGGTTCCAGAATTAAACATCATTTTATTGATTCTCACACTCTCTATATGGCCTATTTCCTATAAAGTCACTCTTTTACTATGAGAAAAAGAATCTTTTTTTCCTTTTCTCTTCTTTTATCTTCCCTTCTCCATTTCCCCACTCTGGAAATGAGTTCTTGCATGGGAATTAAATGCACAATTAATGTTAATGTTTCCTTTCCTTTTACATTGTTTAACTTGTTATTTAACATGAAAAAACCCAAGTTAAGATGAAGTTAATGTGGGGCAGCTAGGTGGCACAGTGAATAGAGCACCAGTCCTGGAGTCAGGAGGACCTGAGTTCAAATCCAGCCTCAGACACTTAACACTTACTAGCCATGTGACCTTGGGCAAGTCACTTAACCCCAATTGCCCTGCCTTTCCCCCTCTGAAAAAAAAAAAAGCAAAAATAAAAGAGATGAAGTTAATGTAACTTAGTAAAGTCTGAGTTCTATGTGATTGAAAGGCCTTTTCCAGGTTACATTGTTAATGCATTCATGATATTTACATCTCTATCTCTATCTTTATCTATTTATCTATGGCATTATGTTGGATTGAATATAAAATACAAAAGTGTAAAACTGCTATTCCATTTCATAATTGCCTCATTGGCACTTCCATTTCATTTTACCTCAATTCATAAATGTATTTAAGAGAAATTATAGTTCAAAACATATCCAAAGACTGGATTTCAAATAACATCTCTGATAATTACTCCCTATGTAACCTTAACAAAGTCATTTAAACTCCTTGGAACTGTGTCCCTCATTTGAAAAATTAGGGAGTTGGATATGATGTTCTTTGAGGTTCCTTCCAGCTTTAGTTCTAAGTTCCTATCTTCTACCATGGTTATCCTCCATAACTATGGGCCAAACCTTTACTGAGCACATATCTCCTTGTTTTATGCTTCAATTCATATTTTGAATCAGTGAATTTTCAGTTACCTCGGTATTATAACTTTCAGGGTCTCTTACGTAATTTTGCCACATTCATGGGATGCTAAAGTAGAGGGATCTTCAATGAGATATTTTGCTCTGCTGAATCAAATGTTTTTTCAGAGTCAACAAATTATAAGATAATATAATCATTATGCATATCCTTTTCAGTTATTTGTGTTATAATAAAGATGCAGCCATTCTGCTGTAGAATAGCATTTGTGTTCTTGTTCCCTTTTCATCCTACCTTTAGGATTCTATCCAATCCTAACTGAGTCAATCCTTTTATTCTTCCCTCATTTACTCTCCATTATACTCCTCTCATAACTTGTACTAAACTATTTTCCTCTCCTTAAGTCACCTACACACATTGCTCTCCACACCAATAACTCTCTCCTAGCAAAGGCCATTCACTACAAGTGACATCTCCTGCCCAATTTCAGTCCTCAAGTCACCTTCACATGATTCTATTTTTTTCTTTGTTCCAGAATCAAGGACAGATGTGTTTTTTTTTCCTCCTGTTGGCATGCCAATACCTTTTCTTGTGTTATTTATCCAGTTATTTTCTGTCTCCTAGAGATTTCCCATTAGAGTATTCCCTTTTCTCTCCTTGGATTTTAATGTCTCTTCATCCACTTGCTCCTTCCCTGACACCTACAAACATGCCCAGATTTCTTCCATATTTAAAACAGTCTCCTGATTAGTCTTCTTTCAATCACCTCTCTCCTCTCTAATATATACATCACAGTACTACCAAATTGATATTTCTCACACATTGCTTTTATCATGACACCCTCATGATCAAGAAGTTTCAGCAACTCATGTGTGTATATAGTATCTACTGTAAACTCCTTTCCCAGCTGATTATATGTTGTTCCACCTTACAAATGCTACATTCCTGCCAGACAAGCCTACATTTTCAGAGCCTATTGTCCTATACATTTCCTGATTCCTACTCAAAAGTGGGTGCTCCCCTCTTCCTCCCAGGGCTTTCTCCTGACTCTTCATTTTTTCTTGTTTAGGGATCTCATAATCTCCCAGCAACTCAACTGTCATCTCTTCCAAACATGAGAAAAGTAACATAAAAGACATCATGAAAAATGTACAACTGGAAAAGGAGATTGGTTGGTCATATAGCCAAGGTCAGTCAGTCAATAATCATTTATTAAGAACCTACTATATTCCAGGCACTAGGCTAAGTGATGTGTATACAAAGAAAGCTGCAAAAGGGGCTCTTAAGAAGTTCAGAAGCAAGGAACTGTAGCAGCAAGCACCCCAGCATCCCCAGAGTGGCTGCCAACACAGGTTCTTAGATCTGCTTTTGTAAAGGAAAGCAACTCAAAATCATACCTAGCTCAGGGGGAAAAGGTCAGCACCCCGAACTTCAGAGTATGCAGACAGATGAAACAGACAGGCTTCCAAACTGTCCAACAATTATCAATACCAAAATCACAGTTACCAGAGAGAGAAGCATCAACATCTGGGTTTTCAAAGCCGGGGGGCTCTCAACAATGGCTTCCCAGAGTCTCATCTGGTCAAATCATACAACAGTTCTCAAAGTGAGCCCCAAAGCAAAGCCTCAAATCAGGGATTATATAGTCTTCTCCTGGCTCAGAGAATGTAACCACCCTCTTGATCCACTGCCCAATCACACAGCATCAATGTGTGGTCATTCCTGAAAACCAAGCCTCCTACCACAGGCTCCATGTGACCACATTCAGCCTACAGAGTCACTTAAGTCAATCAAAGTCTCTTAAGCCAATCAAATGGCCTAGGGGCAGGGAAGATCTTCAAATCTGCATTTCCATTACAGGAACTAGAAATTTAGGGGATGTGCATCATTTAGGGAATGGCAGAACAAGCCATGGTATATGAATGTAATGGAATACTATTGTGCTATAAGAAGTAGTGAGCAGGTGGACTTCAGACAAAACATGGAAAGATTTATATGAACTGATGTTGAGTGAAGGGAGCAGAACCAGGAGAACGTGAACACAGTTACAGTCACATTGTGAGATGACTAACTTTGATAGACTTGGCTCTTCTCAGCAATACAAGGTTCTAAGATAACTGCAAAAGGTTAATGATGGAATATGTTATTCACATCCAGAGAAAGAATTACAATCTGAGTGCAGATTGAAACATATTATTTGCTCTCTCTCTTTTTTCTTTTGTTTCTTCTTTCTCATTGTTCATTCCATTAGTCACAATTCTTCTTTGCAATATGACTAATGTGAAAATATGCTTATTGTGGATGTATATGTAGAGTCTATATCAGATTGCATGCCATCTTGGGAAGGGAGGGGAAGAAGATTTGGAATTCAAAAGCTTGTGGAACTGAATGTTGTAAGCCAAAAATAAATAAATATATTTTTTAAAAGAAGTTCAGAGGATAAAAAATAACCAATGTGTAGTTCATGTGTTACATGGCTATCCATGCCATGTCAAAGGTTCTAAATTGGAAGGAATCTTCAGATGGAATTTATGGAAGCATATGGAAAAGAGCCACACAGTATGAGAAGGTATAGTTAAGATACATTCAACATTGATGAGTTCACAGGTCAGTTGAAAACAAATGTCTATACTTTTCTCAAATAAAAATAACTCATTTGTTATACTCCTGAAAAATAAAATTATGATATTTTAATCATAGTAATAGAATACTTGCATACGCGTTTTTAAGAAATGAAAAGAATATCTTTATTTCAGGTATATTCCTTGCCTCATAAATAAAAAAATCAACAAAAGAGCACCCCAACCATTGTCTTAGAATATTCTACAGATAATGAATGAAGAAAAGTAGTTTGTACCTTTTCTCCATTCCCTGTGCTGCTCACATACATTACAAATGGGTTTTCATGGTGATACATTTTTATCAATAATTACCAAAATTGCTTTTGGTATTTATATCCACTCATTTCACTTTCACCCTTACATTAAAACTCACTAGAGAAATTCAACATAAGTACTTTTTAGGTAATTGGCATTTTATTTCTCCATGCATTTTAATGGGTGAGATAAAACATCAATTCAAATATGATTATATATGGGATGTAATGCAAATGGAAAAAAAATCACAAAATGTGTTTATATTTCAATTTACATAAGTAAGGACTGAAATAAAGGGGGTAGAAAGTATTTTTAAATTTATCTGACATCAACTCAGATTCTTTAAGGTAAAATCTTTCTTTAGGTCTCCCAAACAGATTTTAATTTTAATGAAAAGTTGTATGCCATATTTTTCAAGTGCTTTTCACATAACAATCATAAATGCTTCACAATCTTTCAAACAGAAAGGGAAAAAAGGCATAGTCCCCCTCCTCCAGAATTAGAAAGCAAGCAGATGTAAAGGTAGTAACAATACAGTACTGAATGCAAAATACTACCTCTTAAAGTAACATATTAACTCTTTGTCATCTTATTATTCATCATCCTCACATTAGCAGAGAATATTTTGTCACCTAAATCAGGAATAATTCCTAATAGATGAGGTCACAGTATAGCTTATAGTCACATAATGCTTTAGTTAACAAACAAAACAAAACAAAACACTTTCTTCTATGACAATCCTATATGTTATATACTGTAAATAGTCTCATCTTCATCTAACTGCTGTGGGAACATGGCACAATGGATAGAGAGTTAGCTGTGTGACCCTGGGTAAGGCACCTAGCTTCTCAGTATGCTAGGCAAGTCTTTAAGAGACCATAGGTTGCAGAGTTGCTACCTGCATTAATAAGGACGATTTTCTGATCCAAAAATTCCTTTTGTCAATTAAGCCAAAGGTCTAGTCCCTATCCCCACCTTACAATTAGAAACAGGGTTAAAGAATTCAGCAAAAATCATTCAGCTGAGAATTAGCAGATTCAGAATTTTAACCCAGGGTATATGATTTTAAGTTTCCTCATTTGCAAAAGAGATAGGTAGTATGCCTTCCTCACTTCAATAAGCATTCATGTTTCCTCATATTGCTTTCCATCATCTTTCCTGGACAGGGATGATGATGGAATACTTATGCATTTTGTGGCAAGGTTGATTTCCATAAATCTGGTTTATCAGAATTAATCCAGTAACTAGAAATCTCAGGTCACTCAAAGGACATGGTAAACTTACTAGGCTGTAATAGATTGCCAATGATAACATGTGGACATGGAATTATATAAAAGAAATCAAGGAAGTGAAAGCTTGGAAAAGGAGGTACACTAAATGTGAAAATATGTTTAACAGGAATGTATATGTACAACCTAAATCAGATTGTATGCCATCTTGGAGAGGGAGCAGGGGAAGGAGGGGGAGAAAATTTAAAACTTACAGAAGTTAAGGTTGAAAACTAAAAATAAATAAACTTTAAAAAAAAGGGGGAAGTACACCAGTCACAAGCAAAAGTTAACAATAATAGATGGCTAGCATTTTCACTGGTGCCCACAAAATGCTAAAAGACTTAGAATTGAATCTCAAACATATTGGTATATTTATGGTAGGCTATGGAGAAGAAGTATGAAGTAGGAGAGTATGAGAAGGCTTAAGCTAGTTTTCGTTGCTAATATCCACACAAATTAAATCACAGAATTACTGAAAGGATTTACTAATATTTATCAATTTGCAACAATTGTTTTATTGTCTCCTATATTTGGCTTCCTCATCTTCTCAGGACTTTTCCAGGGAAGTTAAAGCCCCTTCTGTCAGGGAAGAAGGGAAGTGTAATTTACTTGAGCTATTCACATCTCCACCAAGTTTTCCCCAATTTTAGATGACATTTCCTATCATAGCTTCCTAGAGGAAAAATATTTTATCAATTTGTTTTTGTGTTCAACTGCAGTCAGGGTGAAAAAGTAGAGAAGTAGTAAAACTCTGCTAGGGAGAATGAGTGTCTTTAATTCAGTGGTCACCAGTCATACTGGTTGTACTAAGATAGATATATCGAGTGGATAGCAATATGTTCAACACTTCTAGGTACCTTGGTAATTAGTTATCAGGTAATTTTCATTTGTAAAAGAACCAGCCTTGGGTCTGAAGCTGTGTTGATCTGAATCAGCATGGAGTCAACATAGGAGACATTTGTTTTCAACTCAGGGCTTTGACAATTTTTTACCACCTAAACATCATCAACCACTTAACAACAAAGTTGAGAAGAACTGATTTTCCTAAATTTCTTTTCTCTTGACTCTATTTGACTTCCTGAATTCAGACTCTGTCCCACTTAATTAAATCACTTAATTCCTAATTGCATTTTTCCTTTGTAGAAGTGCTACAACAAGTATGGTCAACTTTGTAGTCAACTTTCCCTTTTTACCCTTGTCTACCATACTATTCAACTCATAAAATGGTCTGTCTGTGTTTTATTTACTAGGGATCATAGTCTTAGAGTGGGAAGGGACCTTAAAGGTCACCTAGTGTAATCCTTAAATTTAAAAGATGAGGAAACTGAGACCCAAATAAATTAATGTACTTGCCCAAAGTAACACTGCTCGTAAGTACCAGAGCTGGGATTTGAACCGAAATCTCTGATTTAAATGCTGATCTTTTCACTCCATATCATGTAGCTAAGGGGAAAAGATAATATGTAAATTCAGAAAGACCATACCTAGGCAAGGTCAGTAAAAGTGCATAAAAAATAAAACTATTCAGCCATGGAGTCAATCTTCTCAAGGATTTTAAATCTAAATTAAGAAAGGATTATAAATAATTTTTCTTCCCAGATCCACCAATAGATTCAAGGAGAAATGTGTGGTTCCCTTTCCTGGATATTCTGGAATGCAGTTCTTATTAATTTGAATAATACTGCCCAGCTGACCAGGACAAATAATGATGGTAGGAGACATATTGAGGGGAGGTGGGGTACACTCCATGGTCTTCTATACTTAGAGGAAGTACTAATGCAAACAGAAAGATTTTATCAGTACTGGTGAAAGCAGAATGGAAAACTCTAATGAGTCTTTAGGACTTATTAGACTGTGTGAGTCTACAAGGAATTAGGGAGATAGATTGACTCATCAAATAAGAGGTAAAACATCTTATCTAGCTCCTAAAAACATCTTGAAAATGAAGCTTAATTTTGTAAAGACTATTCTGTCAAAAACAAAAGTTTATGAAAATGAAAATATTCTTATCTGAGCTTGTGTTCTGAGATATAAAGCTCATTTTAAGCACCTGCTATGTTTCAGGTATTGTGATAAGTGCTGAGGATACAAAGATAAGTGGAGTAAAAAAATACTTTTTATTATTATTTTTTAAATAACTGACTTTCCAATGATTCCTACCCTAGCCTAAAGCAATAATAGAGTCCTTCATTGAAACAAAGACCATTAAGCTAAGCAGTCAACACATTGGCTATGGCTATGTCTGACAACAAGGGCTTCATTTCTCACCTCTTCTAAGGTGAGGAGGGAACCATGATCACCAAGTCCCCAGAAGAAACTGTTTCTCTTTCAATGATCACAGTTCTGATGCCTTTCACTATTGTTTCCTTTTACATTATTGTGATCATAGTGTATTGTTTTTCCCCTTCCCGATTCTGTTTACTTTCATCTGGGTCAGTTGACAGCAGCTTTCCCAAGTTTCCTTGAATTCTTTAAAGATATCATTTACTGTGATCCAATAATTTCCTGTTATAGTAATATGCTAGAATTTTTATTATACCCATTCCCCATTTGATGTTTATCTACCTAGTTTCTTGTTTTTGGTTCTAAATACGTGCTGAAATAATTATATTTCTATGTACATATATAGAAACAGGCATATGTACACTTACATATATGTTTATGTATACTGACATATTTATATATATATATGTATATATATATATGCATGCACAAACACATATTTGTGTACATGCACATATTTTGGGCCTTTCCATTGGGCATGTTACTTGACTTACTTATAAAATGAGATGATTAGACTATCAGATGCCTAAGTTTCCCTTGAGGGCATATGCCTTACAGATGTATTGCTATGTAGTTTAAATAACTTTTTAGAGTAATTCAAAATAATTTTGTGTTCTGTTGACTCACATTTCTATTTTTAAACAGTATTAAATGGATTTTTAAATTCTAAATTTATGTATTTAGGGGGCGACTAGGTGGCGCAATGAGTGAGAGTGTCGGCTCCGGGGGTCGGGATGACCCAGGATCAGTCCCAGCCTCAGAAAATGAGCACCCACACATAAATAATGACTGGCTGTGTAACCTTGAGCAAGCTACTTAACCCCAATTGCTTTAAAATATTATGTAGTTATTCTAATGTTACAATCATTAACAAACACTAATTTAAATATATGAAGAAAAAGAAGAGGCTTGTTTAAGAAAGTATGAACTTCTGTTATAAAAAGTTGATGATTGTTACCTTATAATATACTTGGATGTCTGGCAAGGCTAGGGTAGGTACTAATTGTTTGCTCCTAATTTTTTTTTTCATTATATCCCTTGATACTTTTAATCTTTTGATACTTCAAAATATAGGGTTTTGTTTTTTTTTGTTTTATCTAGTTACATATAGAAAAAAAAAGGCTTCATAGTTTGACTACTTAATCAAATTGATTTAGGTAGGATCTATAATGTCCCAACCATGAACAATGAATATCTCTCCAATAATACATCTTGATTTTTCTGAAGTGTGTTTTGAATGGAATTCATTGGGGGCCTGTGCATATGTATATTAGATAAGTTAACTACCAGCTATTTTATACATTTTAGTGTTATTTTCAAGAATTTCTTTTTTTCTTTATCATCTCATTCATTTTGGTTGATAATAGGATGACAGATTAATTTTTGTGGTTATTTTATTATCTGATATTTAATGAAAATTATGCTTTCAATTAAGTTTTCATTGATTCTTTGAGATTCCAATAGAAAACAAGCTATTCTCTGAAAATAGAAAAAATCAATCCCCCTTTCCTGAATTTCTTTTCTTTATCATATAGAATTTATTATAACAATAAGATTCAGCATTTATATTGTGATTTAAAGTTTACAAAATTATTTACATTTATTATCATAATTACTCCTAAAAAACTTTAAGAGATAGGTACAACATAATTTATAATCCAAATTTTTACAAACAAGGGAATTGAGGGTATAAAATGTGAAATTATTTTTCTAAGGTTAATAAATAAGTCTCTAATTCACTTCTTTCTACCTAAAGAAGGTATAAAATGGATTATCACATAAACTTAGTTTTCTCTATTACCTCAAATAAATATGGCAATATTTCCCTCTACATAGCTTTATCCTTAAGTTATAATTCAGGTAAGATCCAATTTATTTTCAAAGTAAGCCATAGCAGATAGAGAAAATACTCATTTCTAAACATCATGGAAATTAAGTACTTTGTAAAAATTATTTTTTTAATTCAAAAGCATCTTTCCATATTGATCATGTCTAAAAATGTCGGTATTTTTTTTTTTATTTGAAACATTTAATGTTAAGACCTCGAATTTCAGATCCATTTCCTTCCTCCCTTGTCACCCATTTCCTCTGGGGGGATAAGTATTTCAGTATATGTTGTACATGTCTAGCTATGCAAAACATTATCATAGTAGATATATTGTACAAGGCTGCTTATAATTCCCTCCCACTCATCCCACCCCCCACCTGGTCCATTCCCTACTTGATCCTGTTCCTCTTCTATAGTGGGTACTTCCAACCACCCCTCCCCCCAAGGATGCCCTCCCCTCCATCATCCCTCCTCTCATCCCCCTTCCCCCTATTCTGCTGCAGGTTGAGATACCCCATTTAGTATGTATGTCATTCTCTCCCTGAACCAAATTCAATGAGAATGTGGTTTTGCCTTTTTTGCCTTCCTAATCTCCCCCTCCCTTGCAACCACTTCCCCTTGCTTCTTCTACATGAGATAGTTCACCCTACCCTGTCTCTCCCCATCTCCTCTTGCCACTTTCCTCTCTCACCTCATAATTTCATCCCTTGAGTATTCTCCCTTCCCAACAGATTCAACCTATGCTCTCTATCCACATATAACTGTAAGCATATACACACACATTCACATATGTATTCATATGACCCACACACCCTTCTTCCATTATTTTCATAGTAAGAAAGATATCATCAGTCACAGTTATTGCTTTTCCATATAGGAATGTAAATAGTTCAACTTGGATAAGTTTCTTTTGATTTCTTTTCCCTGATTACCTTCTCAGGCATCTCTTCCTTCTTGTGTCTGGATGTCAAATTTTCTATTCAATTCTGGTTTTTTCCTCAAGAATGCTTGAAAGTCCTCTATTCCACTGAATGACCATATTTTCCCTGAAACAAAATACTCAGTTTTGCTGGGTAGGTGACCCTTGGGTTCATTCCCAGTTCTTTTGCCCTCTGGAATATCATATTCCATGCCCTTCTATCCCTCAGTGTAGAAGCGGCCAGGTCCTGGGCTATTCTGATTGTGTTTCCACAATATTGAAATTGTTTCTTCCTGGCTGCTTGGAGTATTTTCTCCTTAATCTGGGGATTCTGGAACCTGGCTATAATATTCCTGGGAGTTTTCTTTTTGGGATCTTTTTCAGGAGGTGATTGATGGATTCTTTCAACCTCTATTTTGCCCTCTGGATCTAAAACATCAGGGCAATTTTCCTTGAGAATTTCTCGAAGGGTGATTTCTAGGTTCTTTCTTTGATCATGGCTTTCAGGTAGTCCAATAATTTTTAAATTGTCTCTCCTGGATCTATTTTCCAGGTCAGTGCTTTTTCCTATGAGATATTTCACATTGCCTTCTAATCTTTCGTTTGTTTGGATCTGCTTAACAGCATCTTGATTTCTCATAAAGTCATTAGCTTCCATTTGCTCCAGTCTAACTCTGAAGGAATGAATCTCCTCAGTGAACTTTTGAGATTCTTTTTCATCTGGCAAATTCGACTTTTTAAGGCATTCTTCTCCTCATTGTCCTTTTGGGCCTCCTTTGCCATTTGAGTTAGTCTATTTTTTAAGGTGTTGTTTTCCTCAGTCAGGCTGTTGACCCTCATTTCATACTTTTCCTGCATCCTTCTCATTTCTCTTTCCAATTTTTCCTCCACTTCTCTTATTTGATTTTAAAGTCCTTCTTAAGGTCCTCTATGGCCTGCAACCCGCTCATGTTTTCCCCTGGGGCTTTTGGAGCAGGACTTCTGACCTCACAGTCCTTTTCCACTCTATGCCCCCAAAATAGGAGTCTAGGGTTGCATTTTTCTGTTTCCTTTGCCTTGGCATGTTGCCACTTAATTGCTTGACTTTTGGGCTTGTTGCCACACTATGGCTTTAAGGCCAGATAGAGGAATTTTCGTCCCAAATGTGTGGGGGCCAACTTCCGTTTCTGGCAAGCTGTAAACCCACCCACGACTTCCACCCTAGATCACAATCCAGATCCAGGGAGGTTAAAGCAAGAGCGATTACCCCCCAAGACTGATCGCTGGATCTCCCTACAATTCGCAGGCCAGGAGTTGGAGCCACCTCTGAAAACTACAAAATGGCGTGTCTCCTCAGTGGCTTCTAGCCCCCAAGGGAGGGAGCCGACGCATTCCCCAAATACAGGTCCCAAAGTCCATAGGACACTAACCTCTTACTTTGTCCTAGGCATGTCTATGTTGATAATTCTGGAATAGCCACAGCTGCTGGTGTTCTGGGGTCTCTCCAGCCGGCTGCTGGCCCTGCCACCCTGGGGCTAAAACCTCGGCTCATGTGGACCTGGGCTCGGCTCGGCTCGACTCCCCGCGCTCTGCCCACTGCATGCTGCTGGCTCCCAGACTGCTATGCTGGTCCTTCCTGCAGGGATGCTGGGCTGTCCTAAGTGGGAGGTTAGCTTCTCTGTGTCGTTCTGTGGGAGCTGGGGCTCCAGAAGTTGTTCAGAGTCTCCTTTTACATAGTTTGGGGGGAATCTGGGGGCAGAGTGGCTTGGATGAGCTGTTTCTACTCCGCCATCTTGGCTCCGCCCCAAAAATATCAGTATTTTGTGCTTCATAATTATCAATAACTTCTCTGTCAAGAGGTGGGTAGCATTCTGCCCTCTGCAATTTTATGGTTAGTAATTTTATGGATTAGAATTTTTCATCCTCTGGGAAGAGTAAACAAGTTAACACTATCATTCCTGTAACAAAATATTCTAAGACTCCATTTACCATCCCTGTGACTTTCCCAGTTAAAACATCCCTCCCTGGCCACCTCTTGTTTTCTGGCTTTACAACTGAAGTGTTAATGAATGCCCATTAATAGACTACATGTGTTCCCTTTTCCTTTGGAACAGGAGCTATGTTCCCAGGTCTAAAGGTAAACAGGTATTTCAATCACAGCTGTGATACATCCTAAATCACATAGAGTTTGCTGGAGGAGGAACTTGCCTAAGGAGGAGCTTGATTAGGGGAAGGATTGCTTGTAGGAAGGCTTTCACACCTTTTGGTACTAAGCTAATTAGGCACAGAGTCATGAGGATGGCAGTGCTTTCTAGCTCTGAGTCTATTAGCTAAAAAAACCTATTTATACTGTGAGGTTGGTATTTTACTTTGGGGGCTCACTCATTAGAAGGACCTTTTGATTCCCTGGATGGGACTCTGAGTAGCCATGTGTTAAGAGACCCCAACTACTCAGATGTTGGTGCTCTCCCAGTCCAGTGGTTTATATAGGTTGCCGTGGGCTGCTCAGTGTCCAGCACTTAGCATGATCCAGAGATGTGAATAAGAAATGACCAGGCCATGTGGGTAGTTCAAGGAAGAAAGATGAACTCCATTTATTGATTCTCAGGACAAGGTTTTTATAGAGCAATGAGACAAAGGAAGGGGACTCAAGTATTCTTATCATTATCTTAGTCTGTTATATCCTGGAAGTAGCACAGAATAGATAATTTTATAAGAATTTCTTATCTAGGAGACCAAAGTCTTAGGGTAAGACCTTTGATCTAGGCCTCAGGTACATGCTAATGCAGCCGCAGTCATAACCAGATACAATTGAGAGAAAACTTCAAAGCCAAAGCTTCAGTCCTCAAAAGACATCACATTTAGAGCTGGCCACCCAAAGATACCTGAGTGCAGAATCAGATATATCTTGGGCAGAGCCTGTTGGCCTCAGAACTCAAACACCATCCTTATAAGTGTAATCCATATCAAAAGAACTCAGGAGATAATTTGAAGAAAAGTCCTTCTCAGAGAGGTCTTTGATATTCAGGTCCATTGATATCAAGGTAATTATCTGAAGTCCTGGCTCAGGCTTCTTTGGCTCCCCACAGTAGGTGGTTATATTATTCTATTTAGACAGTTGGAGCCCTGTCTATTAGATTCTTTCTTGGATACTCACTTCTTTCTACTTATCTGTAATTAAAGTAAGCTTGTTGACCCCTTTAAGATTATCATTCCTTTAGAAAAGGAGGTCAAAGAACCTGTGCTATCAAGCCATCCTAGGTGTGGTAGGGTCCTTGCTATTACAACAATGTAACACACTTGAAATCAGGAGCTTTCTTGTTTTGTTTTGTTTTATTTCCAAAATTTTGTATTTGTATTCCCATAAATTACCATTTCTTACAACACACTAAGTTCTTTTTCCATTTGTTAAAAAATATATTTTGAATTTATTTCTCAATTGCATGTAAAAGAAGTTATCAATCCCTTTTTTTTAAATTTAGGGTTCCTGGGGCAGAGCCAAGATGGTGGAGAGAAGCCAGGAAGTTGCCTGAACTCTCCCCAGTTTCCCTTGGAAATAACATTACATTCAGGCTCTAAACAGATTCTGGAGTAAAAGAACCCAACAAAGAATGGAGTGAACAAATTTCCAACTTATAATAACTGAGAAGGATCTCAGGAAAGGTCTGTCTCACTTGAGTAAAAGGGGAGTGCAACCCAACACAAAGCAGCAACTAAGAACTCTCAGGCCTGGTTCAACAGAACAGCAGTGGGGATTCTAGCCTCAATACAGAAGACAAATGCCTAGCCCTAGAATACCAGCAAAACTGAGATGATTAGACCAGGCTATCCACCCAGCACAGTGGGCTAGCTGCAAGCATCCAAGGCCGTGGGGGTAAAAAGTCAGTGATCAGGCCCCTGGTCACCAAAATAAGGAGTCTGGGACAGTGCCCCATATGCCCTAGTAATAGAGCTCAACTTTTACAGTCACAAAATAATCTGAAAATGAGAAAGAAACAGAAGGGGACCCAGACCATAGAAAGCTACTATGGTAACAGTGAAGATCAAAACACAAACTCAGAAGAGAACAACATCAAAATGTCTAAATGGGAAGCTTCAAATGGGAATATGAATTGGACTCAAGCCCAAAAAAGTCCTCTTGGAAGAGCTGAAAAAGCATCTTAAAAATCAAGTAAGAGAAGCAAAAGAAAAACTGGGGAAAGAAATGAGAGTTATACAGGAGAATTATGAAAAATGAATCAATGGCTTGGAAAAGGAAACACCAAAATTGGAGGAAAAAATTGCTGTCAAATAACAATTGGTCAAATGGAGAAGGAGGTACAAAAACTAACTGAAGAAAATAATTCCTTAACAATTAAAATTGTGCAAGTGGAAGCTAATGGTTCTATGAGACATGTAGAATCAGTCAAAATAATAAAAAGAATGAAAAAATAGAAGAAAATATAAAATATATCATTGGAGAAGCAACTGATTTGGAAAACAGATCTAGAAGAAATAATTTAGAATTATTGGATTTCCTGAAGGACATGATGAAAAAAGGAGCCTGCACAGCATCTTTTAAGAAGTTATTGAAGAAATTGCCCTGATATTCTAAAACCAGAGTAAAAAAATTATTAAAATATTCACCAGCCATCTCCTGAAAAAGATCCCAAAACCCAAACTCCAAGGAATATTGTAGCCAAATTCCAGAATTTTCAGGTCAAGTAGAAAAGACTGCAAGGAGCCAGAAAGATACAATTTAAATATCAAGGAGCCACATTCAGGATTACAAGTCTGGTTCAACATTAGGAAAGCTATAAGCTCATATCAATTACAAAAGTAAGAGAAATCCTATGCTTATCTCAATAGATGCAGAAAAAGCTTTTAACAAAATACAGCACCCATTTCTGTTAAAAAAAACCAAAACACTAGTGATCATAGGAATGAATGGAGTTTTACTTAAAATGATAAGCAGTATCTATCTAAAACCAACAGCAAGCATTATGTGTAATGGAGATAAGCTTGAATCTTTCCCAATAAGATCAGGTGTAAAACAATGATGCCCATTATCACCACTATTATTCAATATTGTACTAGAAATGTTAGCTTTAGCAATGAGAAGAAATATAAATTGAAGAAATTAGATAGTCAATGAGGGAAAAAACTATTACTCTTTGCAAAAGATATGTTGGTATATTTAGGGAATCCTAGAGAATCAACTAAAAAGTACTTGAAACAATTAACAATTTTAGCAAAGTTTCAGGATATAAAATAAACCAACAGAAATCATCAGCATTTCTATATATTCTCAACAAAGCATAACAGTAAGAACTAGAAAGAGAAATCCCATTTAAAATAACTGTAGACAATTTAAAATATTTGGGATTCTACCTGTTAAGACAAACCCAGGAACTCTGTGAACACAATTGCAAAACACTTTTTATACAAATAAAGTCAGATCTATACTACTGGAAAAACATCAATTGCTCATTGGTAGACCAAGCTAAAATAAGAAAAATGACAACTCTACCTAAATTAATTTACTTATTCAGTGCCATGCCAATCAAACTACCAAAAATAATTTTATATACCTAGAAAGCATAATAACAAAATTCATCTAGAAGAACAAAACATCAAGAATATCAAAGGAATTGGTGAAAAGATGCAAAGTAAGACAGACACATGATACCAAATCTAAAACTATGTTATAAAGTGTCAATTATCAAAACTATTTGGTACTATATAAGAAGTAGAGTGGTGGATCAGTGGAATAGGTTAGCTACACAAGACACAGTAGTAAATGACTATGGTAACTACAATTTGATAAACCCAAAGACTACAGCTTCTAGGATAAAAACTTACTATTTGACAAAAAGTGCTGGGGAGACCGGAAAATAGTGTCACATAAGCTATGCATAGACCAACATCTCACACTGTATACCAAGATAAGGTCTAAATGGGTACATGATTTAGATATAAGGGATGATAAATAAGTAAAAATGTAATAAGAAAAGCAAAAGCAAAATAAGAAAGCAAAGAATAGTTTACCTTACAGATCTATGAAGAATTTATGAACAAACAAGAGATAGAGAGCATTATGAGATGCAAAAAGAACAATTTTGCTTACATTCAATTTAAAAGTTTTTGCACAAACAAAAGTAATGCAACAAAGATTAGAAGGAAAACTGAAACCTGGGAAGTAATTTTTATAGCCAGTGTTTCTGATTAAGGACTCACTTCCAAAATATATAGACAACTGAATAAATTTTATAAGAATACAAGTCATTCCCTAATTGTTAAATGGTAAAAAGGTATGAAAGGCAGTTTTTAGATGAAGAAATTAAAGCTATCTATAACCATATGGAAAAAATGCTCTAATTAACTAATGACTAAAGAAATGCAAATTAAAACAACTCTGAGGTACCACCTCACACCTCTGATTGACTAATATGACAGAAAAGATAAATGATAAATATTGGAGAAGGTGTGGGAAAATTGGGACACAATGCACTGTTGGCAAATTTGTGAAGTGATCCAACCCTTCTGGAGAGCAATTTGTAACTATGCTATGTCCAAAGGGCAACCAAGTTGTGTGTTATGATCCAGCAATAGCACTACTAGGCCTATATCCCAAGGAGATCATAAAAAAATTGGAAAATGTCCCATATATACAAAAATACTTATAATAGCTCTTTTGTGGTGGCAAGAATAGGTAATTGAGGGTATGGCCATCAACTGGGAAATGGTCGAACAAGTTGTGGTATATGAAAGTAATGGAATACCATTGTGCTATAAGAAATGAGGAGCAGTCCAATTTCAGAAAAACATGGAAATATTTACATGAACTGATACTGAATGAAGTGAGCAGAACTAGGAGAACATTGTACACAGCAACAGCAAGAGCAACATTATGTGATGATTATCCATGATGGACTTGGCTCTTCTCAGCAATACAATAAACCAAGACAATTTCAAAAGACTCACTATGGAAAATGCTAACCACATCCAGAGAGAGTGCCATAGAGTCTGAATGTAGATTAAGGCATACTATTTTCACCTTCTTTTCGGCTTATTGTTTTTTCTTTCTTGTGATTTTTCCCTTTTGTTCTGATTCTTCTTTCACAACATGACTAATGTGGAAATATCTTTAACAAGACTGTATATTATAAACTATATCAGATCACTTACAGTCTTGGGGAAGAGGAGAGGAGGAAGGAAGGGAGAAATATTTGGAACTCAACACTTTACAAAAATCAATGTTGAAAATTATGTTTATGTGTTATTGCAAAAAAATAAAATATTATTGAATGGGAAAATTTTTTGAGTTCCAAATTCTCTCTCTCCCTCTCATCCACGCCTGTTCTTTGGGAGGGCAAACAATTTGATATTGATTATACATTTTAAGTCATGTGAACATATTTCCATATTAGCCATGTTATGAAATAAAATACAAACAAAATTAAATAATAAAAATTAAGAAAATGAAAAATAAAGTATGTTTCTTGCATTCAGACTTCATCAGTTCTTTCTCTGGGGCTAGATAGCATCTTTCTTCATGGGTACTTTGGAATTGTCTGGAATCATTGTCTTAATCAAAGTAGCTAAGTCTCTCATAGTTGATCATCTTTACAATATTGCTGTCATTGGGGGGCAGCCAGATGGCGCAGTGAGTAGAGCGTCGGCCCTGGAGTCAGAAGGACCTGAGTTTGGATCCGGCCTCAGACACAACACACACACAAACAAAAACCTAGCCGTGTGACCTTGGGCAAGTTATTTAACCCCAATTGCCCTCAAAAAAAATATTGCTGTCATTGTATACAATGGTCTCTTTGTTTTGCCTACTTTACTTTGCATGAATTCATATAAGTCTTTCCAGGTTTTTCGGAAAGCATTCTGCTAGTCATTTCTTATGGTCTAATAGTATTCCATCACAATCATACACCCTCAACTTGTTCAGTTGTTCCACAATTTATAGGCATTCCCTCAATTTCCCAATTCCCTATCCTTTGCCAAAATAAAAATGACTGCTATAAATATTTTTGTACAAATAAGTCATTTTCCCTTTTCTTTGATCTCTTTGGGGTACAGACCTAGTAGTGGTATGGCTAGGTCAAATTGCTAGGTATGCAGTTTTATAGCCCTTTGAGTATAGTTGAATATTGTTCTCCAAAATGGTTGGACTAGTTCACAACTCTGCCAGCAGTGAATTAGTGTCTCAATTTTTACCACATCCCCTCTAACATTTATCTTTATTGTGTGTTATGTTAGCCAGTCTGATAAGTGTGAGGTAGTATCTCAGATTTGTTTTAATTTTATTTTCTCTATTCAGTAGTAATTTAGAGCATTTCTTCATGTGAGTGACTTTTGTAAACTAATATCTTCTTCCGAAAGCTTCTTCTTCATATCCTTTGACAATTTATCAACTGGGAGATGGCTCTTTGATTGTTTTTCCCCCAAGTATCTTCTACTGTTGGCAGTATTTGCTTTTGTGAAAAGGTTTTTAAATTTCATTTAATTATCTATTTAAATTTCTGTAATTGTCTCTATTTCTTGTTTGGTTATTAAATCTTCCATTATTTGTAGACCTGACAGGCATATTTTACTATGCTCCTCTAATTTCCTTATGATAACACACTTTATCTCTACATAATTTTTCTATTTTGACATCTTGGTATACAGAGTGAGGCACTGGTCTATACAGAGTTTCAAACTGCTTTCCAGTTTCCCCAGCAATTTTTATCAAATGATGAGTTCTTAGCCCCAAATCTTGAATCTTTGGGTTTATCAAAGACTAGATTTCTATGATCATTTATTACTGTGTATTATGTATTTAATCTACTACACTGATCTACCACTCTATTTCTTAGCCAATACTGTATTATTTTTATGACTACCACTTTGTAATATGATTTCAGATATAGAACTGCTAGGTCACCTTCTGCAACTCTTTCTTCCAATTGATTTCCTTGATATTCTTGCCTTTTCTTCTTAAAGATGTTCATTACTGTTTTTTTTCTAATTTTACAAATTAATTCTGTTGTAGTTTGTTTCATATGGCACTGAATAAGTAAATAAATTCGAGTAAAATTGTCATTTTTGTTACATTGATTCAGCCTTCCTAGGAGCAGCCAATATTTCTTTAATTGTTTAATGTATCTGTTACAAATGTTTTGTAAAGTGTGTTCATATAATCCCCAAGTTTATTGTGGCAAGTATGCTCCCAAGTATTTCATGTTGTTGGCAGTTATTTTAAATGGAATTTCTTTTTCTATCTCTTGATGTTGGGTTTATATTTACTGAAGTTGTTCATTGTTTCAGGAGTTTTTTTTTTTTAGTTGATTCTATGGGGTTTTTGAAGTATGTCATATAATTTGCAGTGATGGTTTTGTTTCCCTATTGCATATATGCATTCCTTCAATCTCTTTTTTTGTCTTAGCTATAGCTAACAATTTTAGTTCAATATTAAGTAACCATGGTGATAATGGACATCCTTGTTTCACTCCTGATGTTACTGAAAAGGCTTCAAGTTTATCCCTATTACAGATAATGCTTGCTCTTAGTTTTACATAGATACTATTTATCATTTTATAGAGCATCTAGGTGGCAGAGTAGATAGAAAGCTGGGTCTGAAGTCAGGAAGACTCATATTCCTAAGTTCCAATATGGTCCCAAATATTTACCATCTGTGTTACCCTAGGCAAGTCACTTAACCCTATTAGCCTCAATTTCTCATCTGTAAAATGATATAGAGAAGAAAAAGGCAAACCACTCAAATATCTTTAGCTAGAAGACCCCCAAATGAGTTCATGAAGAGTCAGAAACAACTGAAAAATGATTGAACCACAACATTTACAATTTTAAGACAGGCTCCATTGATTCCTGTTCCTTGTGGTATTCTTTTTTTTTTCTTTTTTCCTTGTGGTATTCTTAAAGGGAATAGTTATTGTATTTTGTCAAAGACTTTCTTTTGTATCTATTGATGTAATCTTATGGTTTTTGTTGTTTTTATTATTGATGTGGTCAGTTATACTGATAGTGTTTCTAATAATGAACCAGCATAAATTCCTACAGGTCATGATATATGATCTTTGTGACACATTAGTCTCCTTGCTGGAATTTTATTTAAACCAAGTTTTTTTTTTCAATCATTCATTTATTCATTGATTCACTCAGCAATGATATGTCTCTATGATATAGTGTCTGAAGAGACAGCCTCAATTTAGGAAGAACCAAGTTCAAGCCCTGCCTCTTACACATACTGACTATGTTAACTTGGGTGAATCACTTAAACTCAGTGCCCCAGGTAACTCATCAGGTTGTAGGGAGTGTAGTAAAGAGGTTTTCTTCAATGTGAGTGCTTTATACCAATGAAGTTAGGGAGCTTAACCAAATATTTTTAAAAGCATAACACCACCAACATTAATAATAGCCTAAAACTGTACAATAAGAGCATAGAACTATATAGCTCTTTACATATATCATCTCTTCTGATCCTCATAATGACCCTGGTGCAAATATATCCATTGTATAAATGAGGAAGATGAGAGTCACAACTATTAAGTAACTTACCCACAGTCACACAATTTAAAAAGTATCTGCAGCTGGATTCCATTGCAAACTTTAATTTTCTCAGAACTCTCAGTTTACCTTGCTGAGTTTGCTCGAGTACATACAAAAAACATTTAATCAGTAAGTACAAGTTGAAGTGAAAGGGAGATTACATGTGGGGAGGAGAGGTAGTAAGCTATATTTCATGTGGGAGAAATATTTTATACACTTTTGACTCCAAAATGTACTTTGTGAAGTCCTTATCAAAGAGTGATCTTTCTTACTTTGAAAGCTGCATGACTTCTAATATGCTGTCAGGAAGTTAAATAGTGCAGTACTGCACCGGAATTTAAACACATTCTCAGATACTTCCTAGTTTTGTGACTTTGGGCAAGTCACTTATCCTCTATTTGTTTAAGGTTCCTTTACTGTAAAATGACAATAGTAACTTGTGAGGAACAAGAGAGACAATAATTTTAAAGTGCCTGGTACATATTAGACTATAAATATCCTAGCTATTGTTAGTATCAACTTCATGCTCATTCTGGCTCATTAATTTTCTGTATAAAAGTAATACCTGAAAAAAGCTCAAGATTTTGACTCTGTATCTTGTCCAAGATGTACAAGCTGGACACTATATATGGGCACAGCAAACCAGAGCTTCAATTTCAGAGGGGTTTTTTCTATAGAAATAAGATCTAGATATATATATTTTTTAATTTCCTTCAGTCATTAAGGCATGTTTGTATGAACAATTTAAAATCCAGGAATTCCACAGAGTCCTCTGATAAGTCCATCTCCATCTAGCTGTTGTTATTGTTCTGGTGGCAATTCTCCCTTGGAAATGGGAAACTGGATTTTGCTAGGCAGAAAACAAATTCATTCTCCCAAGGGCTGGCACCAAGTTCAAACCTTGAAAAATGAAACTATAAAACTCATCAAAGACTGTCTTGTCATTTCAAGCACATTATTTCAATTGCTGGAAATCAGAAGTTGTTCAAATAAGCAATAACTGTGTACTCCACATACCCCTTCTTTCTCATATGCTCTCTCAGGAAACATTTCTATTTTTTCTTCATTTCTATATTCTGTTTTTTAGGAAGAGAATATAGCAACTCCCTTAGTTTAATCTGTCATCATTTTGCTGATAAGCACATATGAATGCTTTCTAAAATAAAGAACAGTATATTAGGCATTAATACAACTTGAAAATTATTAGTGCTGTGGAAGAATACAGTCTCTCTAGTAATCATACTTATCAATACATACACTGCCTTTAGAATTTTTGTTTGTCATTTATATCCCCATGGGTAATCGAAAGGAGGTATTTTAAACCATTTATTTTTTTAGAAAGAACTGATTGATCATAGAAAATATAATAGCCCAACCCACTCAAAGATATATTTCCTCATTTCTCAAACCACTTGGAGTGCAAGATAAAGACAACAGGATGATAATGTTTTCTTTTCTTTTTTCTTTTGAAAGAAAAACAAGGAATGAATTTATATGGTATAATAGTCTTCAGGTATCATATGTATGTTCTTATTATCCACATCCTACAAAATGTCCTCTATCATCTTAACAATGTTTGTATTATAAGTTACTTTCCTGTAGCTTTTTTAAGTTACTTTAATAGTAACCTTGAAAATTGCTTTTCCTTTTCTGCTCTGTCCTTTCCAGTAAAAATGAAGAGGATGGTGGGTAACACAATAGGAAACGTTAGCTCAAATGTCCCCTTTCTAACTCAAAATCTTCTAAGCTATAAGTTTCCCAGTAAAATGCAAGCTCCTAGAGGACAGAGAGCATTTCCTTTTGTACCATTGTGACTCCAGTTTAATACGATACCTTCCATGTGGCATATACTTAACTTTTTATTGAATAATTTGCATAATTCATCTATTTCTGTTTCTGATCAGACCTTCCACTTCACTACTTTATTTCCCATTAATATCACTTGGTAAACTGGCCTGTAGGGGGTGCTCTAGTCATGATTAGTTTTCTAGCAGCCTCCCTTTCATCTTGATGTGTAATTTGATTGGACTCTTGGTTTTCCACATGAAGCTGGTTTTTGTGCAGGCTCCCCTGGCATTAGAATGGTAGCTCTAGATTTCATTTTTCTTTTCTACTCCTTTCCTTCCTTTCCCTTCCCTTTTACAATTAAGCCTCATTAATACCCACTTTCTTTTTTTCTTCTTTTCCTCCTTCTTTCTCCCTTCCTTTCTCTCTCCTTTCCTTCCTTCTTTCTTTTTTGCTTTCTTTCCTTCCTTTATTTTTCTTTCTTTCCAAGAATAGTACCAAACCATTTTCTCCTTCCCCCTCCCTTATTCACATTACACATTAAGAATTTACTTTTAACAAGTGAACATGCATTGGGGGCAAATTACAGTTGAACAGCTTAGTACTATGATGATTCTATTTTCAGATTCATTATCAGTTTTACTGTAAACATAATTTGAACTCTTATTCTAAAATGGCCAACGTCTACAAATCACTGGAATTTCTCTACCACAATCTGATAAATTGTAGCAAAGATCTTTTAGCACAAGGGGAGGGGAAAAGCAGGCAAGCTGCAAGATGAAATAACCTCTCTTTGTCAAACATAGTTGGTTTCAGTTATGACTCAATATGAAAAGACAGGTTTCTAAAGAAAGTTTCCACATTTTCGTACTGCTCATAAATATTTTAACTTGCTTTTACTTATTGCACAAATGAAAGGGGAAAAAAACCCTAAAGAGAATCTGACCTTAAACCATTAATTGACAAAGACTAGTTTGTGCAGCAGTCAACTAATGCAGGACCATTATGAATCATAAGGAACCTTTGCATGATGCATTCCCATTGTCAGTGAACTAGTTAAAGCCAGTGAGGCCTGACTAAGTTGTTGTGACATTTTCCCAGCCCTACTATTACCTGTCAGATGGGAAAAAATCAAGGCGTCAGGACAAGCTTCTGTATTGATGTGCTTGCTGTTGATATTAATTGATGTAAATGGATAAGCTTGTCCATCAACAGTAACAAACACATCTGCTCATTGTAAAAAAAAAAATAGAAGAAAGAGATTTTTAACTTTCTACTTCTTTTATGTCCCTAAGATTCAAAAAATCCTCAGTTCTATATTCAAGAACTATGATGACTATTGTGTTTGTTTTATACTTTATTTTTTTAATTTGCTGACAAAGTGAAATATGGAATACTGTATTCACTTATTTCACATTGGGCTCACAATGGATTGAGTTATATAAAGTAGGACATGGACAAATTACAAAAGCCGGAACAAGCAGGGGCTCTAATAGTCTTATATAACTGCAAACACTCCACATCTGCTTTAATCCATCATCTTCTTTACTCTTCAAATAAAATAGTATGGGTTTTTTTTTTACTCTCTCATTTTTAAGTACAAAAAGGAAGTTTTCCATGGTGTGAAACTGTAAAACTTTTGATGAGAAAGCACCTCAAAGAAATGCAAGGGAAAAAATCCCTTTGGTTATTTCATTTCTGGGAGTCTATTAATTCCAAAAGTACATTGCAAGCTGTGATAAAGCAAAGCTATTCCAAATCTTCCTTTGCCTGAACAAGGTGCTTGTGACAATGTTTCATTGGCAGAGAAATGCAGAAGTTATCCCAAGTGCCATGTAATGTGCTGAAGTTTTCTTCTAAGTTAGGAAATAAGAGAGGAAAACACCAGGCAGCACAAATGGTATGACTATTTTCAGTTTGGGTTTTAATCTAATCAAGAATATGATGTCTGTTAAAGTAAAAATAAGGTATGTACCAAGCACCACACCTGTGATTTCCAAGTCCTGTCAATGAAGAATGTTGTTACTCTGTCTCTTGCCTATATTTAGCATCTCTATTGATGGGCCTGAAGAATAACTCTGAAATGGTTCGATGTTTGCAAACTATTTACTATCAACCCAACCAAGCAGCATGAAGCCATAGCAAATAGAAATACAATTAAGCCTCATTAATACCACTTTCTTTTAATCTAAAAAATGAAAGCCCATTGAAAAATACTAGCAGGAGAGGATGTGGGGCATTCTAAATATAAAAAGGGAAGCATGTACCAATCATATCTTTCTATATGTTTTTATCTATTATCTTACTAAACTGTCCTAAGTTTGACTAAACTGAAAGTACTGTTGATGCTTGAAGCCAGAATGAATACTGATGAAAGGGGCAGAGATAGCAAATTAAACCTTGTCTTTCTCCATTGCACGTTCCCTTTTGTATAAACTCCATTGGCATTCTTCCTGTTCCAGAAGGATCTCCTGGGCTTCCCAAGGCTGAGCCTGGAGCTCCAGATTGTGGCCTTTGTAAATAGCTTACATAAAGAAAGACTGTTAAACTCTTGTTGAGTTATTTTTGTTTTGCACTTTGCACCTCCAGTGCATATGAGAACTACTCCCACACCATTTCCTGACAAACCAAATCTTACTGTGAAGGCTGAAAACGTTAGTCAGTTGCACCCTATTTTTAGGATTTGTAATGAAGAAAAAATGTAGTGTTATAACACCCATCAAAACCCTGGCACCCCCAGTGGATGATTGTAAGGCTGTAAGAGCCAATCCAGATGACTTACACAGAAAGGACTAGATTGTGATGAAGAATACAAATAAATAAATAAACAGATCATAGGAAGGCTTCAGCACTTTATGGAAAGACTCAAGGACTATTCCTGTTTACAGATGGAGACAAATCCCAATGACTGCGATACTGGGCAGAAACCATGATGAATGCTAAATTCAATTTTAAATAGAATTGAAAGCAAGAGACCTAAGAAAATTTATGGGAGATTTCCTTTACCTTTTACCTTTTGGTACCATGGACAGAATCTTAGGATAATGCCTCTTCTAAAGCATTACTATTTAATTCTTCTCTCTCTTGCTCATATAACTAGTAGAAAAATCAGAAAGGTGAAAGTAGTTGATATTTATATAGAGCTTTACGATTTACAAATCCATTTATATAACTTATCTAATTTGAGCCTCACAACAGTCCTGCAAGATAGATGATTTGTTATTTCAACTTCACTAATGAAGAAATGGAGGCCCAGGGATGATAAGTAACTTACCTACAACTGCTAATGTCTCAGGTGGGATTTGAATCAAAGTGTTTCTAACCATGGATCTAGCATTCTATTCATTAAACTGTGCTGCCCCCCCCCCAAAAAAAAACATAGGTGGAATACCTTAAATCACATGGTCAGAAAACCTAATGCCTTTGGGAACATTTGAACCTCTAGGGAAATATGTCTTCATTGCTCACTTAATACCCTATACAAAGATATGTATCCAGTTTTATTGTAAGTAGAAATGGATTTTATGAAGATCTTGGGACAAGGACATGTCTCAACTGGGACAGAATGTATTTTAATGCTCTTACAATCTTTTCATCAGCTAAGATGTAATTGTTTCAGAAAATGGGGAAAAAAAAGTAATAGGAGAAAATGTCATCAGTGTGCATAGCTCAAGATCCTGAGTAACAAAGGTTCCTTTGAATTACACTGGTGTTTTCTGTGATTGGAAATGGGAAACATGTTGAGAGCTATTTCTATAAAGAGATTTTTTTTAGCAGTATAGTGTAATGTGTGCCTGTGGCATCAGTCCTTGCCACATGTGTTTGTTTTACGTTTAGAATATAAGTCTTACAATCCTTGCAACAATCAAGAGAAAAAGAAATACTGAGTAAATAATTAGAAATCTAATGGTAGTTTGTTTTTTAAGGATGTTATTGTTGTTCTCCATGACTCCATTTGTGGTTTTTTGGCAAAGATACTGGGGTGATTTGAGATTTCCTTCCCCAGTTCATTTTACCAAAAAGGAAATTGAGGCAAACAGGGTTAAGTGACTTGTCCAGTGTCATACATGTAGTCAACATCTGAGGTCAAAGTTGAACTAGGTATTCCTGACTCCTGGGCCATCGTATCCAATATACCACCTTGCTGCCCCCATTGTGTTTTTTAACCATCATTTACTAATTGTTTTTGATTCCCATAGAGGACTCTATGCATACAATTTCTTTTATAGTCAAGTGTTCTACTCATAAATGAAATGAAAGTTAATCAAATTATTAATCTTGGAAAAAAAACTAAAATTTCACTCCATCATTTCCATGATGGATTATATTCATTGGAAGCATATGACCCATTTGGTGGCTTAAGTTTTGAACCAGGGGTGTGGAACTTGCAGCCTTGAGATCACATATGACCTTCTAGATCTTCTGACCACCTGTGCTAGCCCTAGCATTGTTTCTAAGAACACTTTACTAACTACCTCCTTGATCCAAATTTTCCAGACTGAAGAAAGTCATGTACTCATACCTGAACATTAGTTTGGTGTGTAGTAGTAAGATCTCTGTATTTAAAAGCAGAGAAGCCCATCTTGGAATCTCACCTAGCACAGATTTGAGTGCCATAGGTTCCCCACCCCTGGTTTGAACTTTTAAAATGAGCAGATGCATTCAAAAACACAGCTGGGAGGCATTCTAAATTAGCAAAATTTCATCATATTCTCAGCCAATATAACTAGTAAGAGTGAAAAAATTGTAATAAAACTTCCCCTTCTCACATTTGAAATTACTTCTTGCTGCTTAGGGCAGATAAATTCTCAGGAGATGATACTAGTGATGACTAGTCATGGCCCAGTTGAAAATCATTTAGGGAGGCAGGAAAACTGTGCTCACTCACAACGTGGGTATAAAGTTTGTCCTGTAAGAAATATATTAATCCAGTGCTGACCTTCAGGTCTCACTAACCAAGAACCAGCTTCATGAGATCCCAGTTCATCTTTGCAGAGCTAGTCTAGAGGGTCTTGAACCTTTGGGTTATGCCCTATTCAGCTCCTTATTAAATTCCCTTAAAATTCCCAAGCTGAGGCACTGAACCTTTTGGATCTCCCTACCCTTCTGAGTTGACTTGACTCTTTGAGTTCTTAGTATAGCAAACCTGACCACCTGTGCTATTCCTCTGATCACCTGCACTAGCCTTAGCATTGTTTCTAAGTACACTTTACTAACTACCTCCTTGATCCAAATTTTCCAGACTTAAGAAAGTCATGTACTCATACCTGAACAGTAGTTTGGTGTGTAGTAGTAAGATCTCTGTATTTAAAAGCAGAAGAGCCCATCTTGGAATCTCACCTAATTATGTGATGTTGGTCATATCACAACATTTCTCTGAGACTCGATCTCATGGGATCAGAATTAAAGCTAGAAGGAAACTCAAGAGCCATTTAATCAATCAGCCAAGAAACATTTATTAAATACCTACTATATGCCAGGTGCTATGCTATATATACTACATGCCAGTAACTAATTGTCTAAGAAAAATCAGTGAAATAATTGCTACTCACAAGGAACTGAAATTCTTCCTAAGATCTAAGAAAGTTGAGTGATTTAGCCAAGGTCATAACAACATAAGAGGTAGAATGTAAATGCAGGGCCTTTTTCTCCAAAACCATTGTTCTTTCTAATATACCACACAAAAATGGTGATTTTTGACAGTTCCTCCTTCACTGGGTTAAGAACTTTGTTAGGCTCAAAGGAGAAACTTTATGGAAAAATGTTTTCTGAACCATAAGCTATTATTATTAATGTTCCGATAAGAAAAATTCCCGAGTATTAAAAAGTGATATGAAAGGATTTCACAGACCCTGGTCCATGACAAGAAACAATGCATTCAATCTCAGGCCAAGAAAATAAGAAACAATGCATTCAATATCAGACCAAGAAAATAAACTACACTGGGAATGACTCATCTCCACGAGTTAGAAATGGACCATTTGAGAGCTGATATGTGAATTGATGCCACTCCTTAATGTACCACTAAACAATTCATAAAGTTCATAGCAAGATCTGACCCCTGTTACTGCACGGCTTCTCACTGGTTCTTAAGAAAAAAGCTATTCAACAGCTATATGAAACTGTGTGCTGAAGAGTAAAGCTGGATTTGGAGGTAATGGCAACATGATCAAATAGCCAAAGATATATTGACTGGGAGTCAAAAAATGAATCCTACATTGTTCACAAGGAAGAAGTACATTTTCAACTACCTTAATTCCAGTCTGTCCAGCTCTTTTGTGATAACTGTTACTAAGAAATATGGTCCTGTTAACTGGATGGGATGACAACTGAGATGCTGAACCACAGTTCATGTTTTTTGAGCATTTGATTGATTCTGTCAAACAATGATATCAATGTAACCTATATAACAAAATGATGGTGATACCATTCAAGCCCAAATGAAATAGTAAGTATACCCCTGAGACAGGCATGCTTTGCTTTATACACATTCACCTCTGATGTAGAAGAATGGAACAATTATTTTGCCCCTTGCTTCCTTCCTCCACCTAAAACAGGATAAGTTTTGGAGAAGAACCTCAAGGCAATATAAAACAGGGATGCAGTGTGGTACAATTACATGGGTCACTAGAGTCAGAGGGCCTGGATTAAAAACTTGCTCTTTATGATTACTAACTCTATAGCCTTGGATAAATAATTTTGCCCCTCTGAGTCTCAGCTTTCTTATCTATAAAAGGAGTATTGGGGCAGACAGGTGGCACAGTGGATGGAATGCCAGGCCTGGAGTCAGGAAGACTCATCTTTGTGAGTTCACTTACTAGCAGTATGACCCTGGGCAAGTCTGTTTGCCTCAGTTTTCTCTTCTGGAAAATGAACTGGAGAAGGAAATAGCAAACCACTCCATCATCTTTACCAAGAAAAGCTCAAATGGAGCCATGAAAAGTCAGACAAGACTCAAATGGCTGAACAATAACAACAAGAAAAATATGTGGGTAGTACACTAACTGGACTCTGAGATCCCTTCCAGCTATGGATCTATGCTATATTATGCCATGCCTTTCCTATAAGTAGGTATTGTATTTCCTTTTTATTGTGGAGATAACTTGTATGCTCATCAGCTTAAAGCTTTACAGATAAGGACACTAAGGAACTAAGAGGCAGATTTATGATTTAGTATCATAAGAGGTCTTAGAGATCATCTGATTAAACTTCATTTTACAGATGAAGAAACTAAGGTACAAAGAGACTGAATAATTTAGCATTCTAAGGAGTCTTAGAGGTCATCTAATGAACCTTCTTGTTTTACAGGTGAGGAAAATGGTACACAGAATGCTTAAATAATGACAGAGGTAATGACAGAGATAGACCTACAGCCTAGGTTTTGTTCTTTCTCTTTGTAGGGGAAGAATATGTAATTTAACTGTCACTTCTTAAAGGTATGGAAGAGGGATGTCTTGGATTTCTCAATACATTTCTAGCAGCTTTAAGGGGTGCCAAGATGTACCACTAATTCTGAAGTAGGGATTTTTAAAACTATTTTTCCATTTATAGAAAAGGATACCATGCCAGTTCCCAAAGTGTATATTTATTTTTTTCATTTACACTTTTACCAAATATGTATTGAATGTTCACTGTATTAGGGGCTATAAGGAATGCAAAAAAATTAAGCTTACATGTTGATTCAGTAAATGACATATACCACAGAATCAGAGATTTTGAGGCTTGGAAGGGGCTTCAGTGGCCATCTGATCCAACACACATACCAAAGGAATCCCCACTAAGCCATACCTCACAAGGGATTATCCAGGCTTTCCGGAAGACTTTCAAAGAGGACGGATCCACCATCTCTAGAGGCAACACTCTCCACTTGGATAGCTCTAAGTATTAGGATCTATTCTCTTCCTTTCCATGCATATTATCAGGAGCCTAGAACTGGTCCATTACTTCTCACTTGTAATAGATTTCTAATTGGCCACACCCTCTCCGAACATCTTTCATACTCTTCCAAAGAGACAGGTCTTGCCATGTCACACTTTCTTTTTCACAAAACAGGAAAACACACAGAGAATGTTTAAAGATAAAACGTGGGCAAGAAATAGAGCATCACTTTACTTGTGAAATACTTTGCACAACACTTAGTGCTTCATAAATATTTCTTCAGTGAATGACTGATTATGCACACAATCCCAAGGGAAACAGGGGCCAAAAAACCCCTAGAATTTTGTCTCTCACTTCTATGCATTTAACTAAGCTGTCTTTCATATCAAAAATACTCTGTTGTCATCTTTACATCTCAAAACTTTCTTTCAAAATTCATTTCAAGTTGTACTTCCTCAATGTCACCTTCCTTCTTCCCCCTTGTTGTTAATCCTATTTCTCTCTTTGAATTACCTTATATTTGCTTATCTTTATATATGTTTTACTGCCATCCTACTCCCCATCCCTAAGACTGTAAGCTCAAGATACTGTTTAATTTTTGTCTTTGTATCCACATCACATAGCACAATGCTTTGCACAAAATTTGCCCTTACTAAAGTAAATATATGTTAGATTAAACTGAATTGCGGGAAATATCATCATGTCTTGGCCAAAGTTAGATACATAATTCACATACACATATACATATACATATGTATATATATGTATATACACAAAAATATATACACACATGTGTGTATATCCATATGTATATATGTAAACACACACATATATAATGTATAGTGTGTGTGTGTGTTATTTCCTTTTTTTCAGACTCTACCTCCTGATTTCCCTGACTTTATAATCCTGCATACCTCTTTGAGGACTTCTAATTTAATCAAATTTGTTTCCCCTCTCCTGGCAGAATCTAGGAATTTCAGAATCTAATCCTCCCCAAGAAGGCTACCAGCTTCTCTGACAAGCACTTAGGCTCACAAGGCTTAAAACACAGACTAAGGAAGAGAGAAAGGATATAATCATTTACTCAGCACCTATGTCAGGCACTGTGCTAAGTGCAAAAATGGAATACTTGCAAATATTATCTCACTTGATCCTTATAACAGTCATATGCCATAGATTCTATTATTACCCCCTATTTTATAGTTGAGGAATCCAAAGCAGAGAGTAGTTAAGTGTCTTTCCCAGGGTCATACAGATACTGTGTGTCTGAGGACAATTTTGAACTCATGTCTTCCTGAATACATGCCCAGTGCTCTAACCACTGTACCTCCAAATGAAGAGATTCACATTTGGAAAAAATAAGCAAGGCACAAAAGTTTCTCTTCTGAAATTGAATTCCCTCTCCACCTCAAGAACTGTAGTTTTTGTGCCCCACAGTACTACTGAGAGTCAGAGGAACAGGAAGATTTGGGGTTCATTCTTCCATGTAACTACCCTATAACCAAATTGTTCCCTATACATGTTACTCTTCTTTGCTGTTGCCATATATTATCTCTTTTTCACTGGCTTCTCCACTCTTTTTTTTATCTTTATCTACTTTATGTTTTTTAATCAAATGATTTATTAACATCTAGTTTACATCATTCATTTCTGAAGATTTTGAGTTACAAATTTTCTCCCTGTTTTTCCCCTACCCACCACTCCAAAATAGCTATCCCACTGGATACCCCTTCCTCCAATCTGTTATCTCCCATTTCTTCTCCCATAACCTTTCTGACTTTCCAGTAGGGCACGGTGGATCTCTATGCCCCAGTGCCTGTATATCTTATTTCCCAGTTACATGTAAAATAATATTAACAGTAGCATATATATATATATATGCTACTATTAATATATATTTATACTTTTTATAACTTTTGAGATATATAAATATATATGTATATATATAAACATTTGATTTTAAAACTTTGAATTCCAGATACATTCCCTTCCTCCCTTGTCACCTCTGGGAAAATAAGCAATTCAATATAGGTTGTACATGTGTAGCTATGCAAAATATTTCCATGGTGGATGTAATGTAAAAGACTGATTATATTTCCCTCCCTCCTATCCCAAATCTCACTTGTTCTATTCTCTACTTTGATACTGTCCCTTTTCAAAAGTGGGTGCTTCCAACTTCCCTCCTCCCTAGCTTGCCCTCCCTTCCATCATCCCCACCCCCTACTATCCTATAGGGTGAGATACCCTATTTAGTGTGTATGTCATTTCCTCCCTAAGCCAAATTCAACAAGAGTAAGGTTGACTCATTTCCTTTTGCCTCCCTGTTCATTCCCTTCATTGTAACCATTTTCCCTTGCCTCTTCTATGTGAGATAGTTTACCCCATTCTGTCTCTCCCCATTTCCTCTCATTATATTCCTCTTTCACCTCTTAATTTCACCTTTTAAGTATCATCCCTACCTATTCAATTGGTCCTGTGCCCTCTATCTATGTATACCTGTACACATATATACACATTCACATTTGTATTCAGATGACGATATAGCCTCATGTGTAGACATATATATATATATACACGCATATATATGTATGTATATATGTATGTACATATAAGTACATACATATACATACACACACATACATTTCTATTCCCTTCAACTATTCTCATACTGAGAAAAGTTTCATCAGTTACAATAATCATTTTTCCATGTTGGGATATAAAATGTTCAACTTTGATAAGTTCCTTATAATTTCTTTTCCCAGTTTAGCTTCTCAGACTGCTCTTGCTTCTTGTATCTGAATGTCAAATTTTCTATTCAACTCTGTTTTTTTCATCAAGAATGCTTGAAAGTCCTCTATTCCACTGAATGACCATATTTTCCCCTGAAATGTGATACTCAGTTTTGCTGGGTAGGTGATTCTTGGTTTTAATCCCAGCTCCTTTGACCTTTGGAATATCATATTCTAAGCCCTTCAGTCCCTCAGTATAGAAGCTTCCAGATCCTGTGTTATCCTGATTGTGTTTCCACAATATTCAAATTGATTCTTCTTGGCTGCTTATAATATTTTCTCCTTGATCTGGGAATTCTGGAACCTGGCTATAATATTTCTAGTTTTCTTTTTTGGGATCTTTTCCAAGAGGTGATCAGTGAACTCTTTCAACCTCTATTTTGCTCTCTGTTTCTAAAACATCAGGGCAATTTTCCTTGAGAATTTCTTGAAGGATTATTTCTAGGTTCTTTTTTTGATCATGGCTTTCAAGTAGTCCAATAATTTTTAAATTACCTTTCCTGATATTTTCCAGGTCAGTGGTTTTCCCAATGAGATATTTCACATTGCCTTCTGTTTTTTCGTTTGTTTGCATCTGTTTGATAGTATCTTGATTTCTCATAAAGTCACTAGCTTCTATTTGCTCCAATCTAATTCTCAAGGAATGATTCTTTTCAGTGAACTTTTGAGATTCTTTTACCATCTGGCAAATTTGGCTTTCTAAGGCATTCTTCCCCTCATTGCCTTTTTGAGTCTCTTTTGCCATTTGAGTTAGTCTATTTTTTTAAAGGTATTATTTTCTCCAGTCAGGTTGTTGACTCTCATTTCATAATTTTCTTGCATCATTCTCATTTCTCTTCCCAACTTTTCCTCCACTTCTCTTATTTGGTTTTCAAAATCCTTCTTAAGGTCCTCTATGGCCTGTAACCAGTTCATATTTTTCTTGGAAGCTTTTGGTGCAGGAGTTCTGACTTCACTGTCTTCCTCCTATTCCATGCTTTGACCCTTTTTGTCCCCAAAATAGGATTGTAAATTTGGGTTATTCTGTTTGCTTTGCTTCCTTTGCCTGGTCATTTTCCCACTGAATTACTTGACTTTTGGGCTTTTTGACATAGTAGGTAGGACTCTGCTACCAGACAGGGGAGCTTTGTCCCAAATGCTGGGGTTTTCTCAGGTGCCAAAGGTGTTAGTTGGGTGCCCTCTCTGTAACCTCCACACACTCTGGAAAGCTGATCATACACTCCAGGACCTCTGCCCTAGACAGTGATCCAGATCCCAGAAGGTAAAAGCAAAAGCGATTACCCCTCAGACTGTTCACTTGGTCCCCCTACTATCTGCAGACCAGAAGCTGAAGCAGCCATGTGGGGGTGGCTGCATGGCCACAGTGCCTCAGCTGCTTCTCACCCTGGGTGCAAAGGCTGACCACATTCCCAACTACAGGATCCCAAAGTACATACTGCACTGACCTCTCACTTTGTCCTTAGCATCTATGTGTTGATATTTCTGGATACTCCCACAGCTACTGGTGATCTGAAGTCCCTCTAGGCAGGGGCTGGCCAGGCCCACTCTGAGGCTCAAATCTCAGGCTTGAGCAGTGGCTGAGCTTGGCTCCCAGAACCCTGTGCTGTCTACTTCCTGCTGGCCTACCAGGCTGACCTCAGTGGGAGGTTATATTCTCAGTGTTATTTTCTAGGTTCTGTAGCTCCAAAGTTTGTTCAGAATTCCCTTTTATGTGAATTGGAGGAGATGGGAGCTGGAGCCCTATGGAAGTCCTGTTTCTACTCTGCCATCTTGACTCTGCCCCACCTCTTCTCCATTCTTACTCCCTATCAGCACTAATTACTTCTTCAGATAATAGCTTTTTTGATTGCTTCTCCAGCACACTGATTTTTTTTCAGTTTTATTGATGCTTCTTATTTTCCATGTAACAGTCATTTCAGTATTTGCTGCTTCCTGCAAACCAACCACATGACCTTTCCTTAACAAAGAAAAAAATGTTAAGCAAAACCAACCTGCACATTGACTATATCTGACAGTGTATGAAACATTCCACATAAATAGTAATGAGGCCGCTCTTTTCTAGAGGCCAAAATTATTCATTATTATTACTATATGCCATTGAGCTCCATTTGGATTTTTTGTAGCTTAGTGGGTAGAGCACTAGACTTGGAGTTAAGAAGACCTAGGCATGAATTACACTTCAGACATTTACTAGCTGTATGACTATAAGCAAGTCACTTAACTTTTATGAACCTCAGTTTCCTCAATTGTCAAATGGGGATAACAATAATAATGACCACTGCACAGAGTTATTGTGAGGCTCAGAACTTAAAATATTCTATCAATAGTTATTATTGTTCCTTTCATCTAGAATATTCCCATTCTTGTATATATTGTTTTCTTGATTTTGCATACTTCAATTGTATCTGCTGATATAAAATCTAATATTTCTCATATTTGTCATGTCTTATCCTGCTATATTCTAGTATTTTCATATACCACAATTCATTGAATCATTTCCTAATTACCAATCATTTATTTTGTCTCATACTACCTGGAGATACATACATATATACATACATACATATATATATATATATATATATATATATATATATATATATACACACACACACACACGTACGTACATATATACTTAAGTGTGTATGATGTATTATGTGTGTGTATGTGTGATGTGTGTGTGTGTGTGTGATGTGTGTGTGTGTGATAAGGTGGAAAGGAATAGGACAAGTTTTTCTTTTATGCACATGCTCCTTTTCTCAGTGAAATGAAAGAACCTGGGAGGAGTGGGCTTTTTTAGCCTCTACTATGTAATGTACACATTACTTGTATCAGCTAACATTTTCAAAGAAACATATGACTAAACAAAAGCTATATCTATAAGGAAAGAATTAAGGTATAGTGCTGTTTCTTTTTCTTTATTTAATTTAAAATATATATTTTTTTAGTTTTCAACATTCATTTCCACAAGATTTTGAGTTAAAAATTTTCTCCCCACCCACACCCCAAGATAGCAAGCCTACTGAATATGCCTTCCCCCAATCTGCTCTCTCTTATATCATTCCCCATCCCCCACCTAACTTTCTACTAGGGCAAGATGGATTTCAATACCCCAGTGCCTGTATATCTTCTTTCCCAGTTACATGTGAAAAAAAATTTAACATTTGTTTTTTAAACTTTGATTTCCAGATTCTTTCCCTTCTTCCCTCCTCACCCACCCCCACTGGGAAGAAAAGCGATTCTATATAGGCTGTACATGTATAGTTACGCAAAACGTTTCCATACTAGTTATACTGTCAAAGACTAATTATATTTCCCTCCCTCCTCTCCCAACACCCCCACTTATTCAATTTTCTACTTTGACCCTGTCCCATTCAAAAGTATGTGTTTCTAACTACCCTCTTGCCCAATCTGCCCTCCCTTCTATCATCACATCTCTTATCCCATTCCCCTTACTTTCCTATTGGGTAAGATACACAATTGAGTGTGTATGTTATTCCCTAAGCCAAATTCATTGAGAGTAAGGTTGACCCATTCCCTTTCACCTTCTTGATCTCCCCCCATTGTAACATTTTCTCTTGCCTCTTTTATGAGATAATTTACCTTATTCTATCTCTCCCTTTCTCCTCTCATTATATTCTCATCTCACCCCTCAATTTTATTTTTTAGATATCATCCCTTCCTATTCAACTGATCCTATGCCCTTGTCTACATATACATGTACACACATATACACATTCACATATGTTTTTATATACATGTTCACACTCCTATACATACACATATGTGGATGTATACATACACACACACACACACACACACACACACACACACACACACACACACATATATATATATATATATATATATATATATATATATATATATATTCCCTTCAACTATCCTCATACTGAGAAAAGGCTCATGAGTTACTATTATTATTTTTCCATGCAGGAATGTAAATAGTTCAACTTTAATAAGGTCCTTATGATTTCTCTTTCCTATTTACCTTCTCATGTTTCTCTTGGTTCTTGTATTTGAAAGGCAAATTTTCTGTTCAGCTCTGGTTTTTCATCAAGAATACTTGAAAATCCTCTATCTCATTGAATGATTATATATTTCCCCTGAAGCATTATACTCAGTTTTGCTGGATAGATGATTCCTGGTTTTAATCCTAGCTACTCTGACCTCTATAATGTCATATTCCAAGCCCTTTGATCCCTTAAAGTAGAAGCTGCTAAATATTTTGTTATCCTGATTTTGTTTTCACAATACTCAAATTGTTTCATCCTGGCTGCTTGTAATATTTTCTATTTGATCTGGGAACTCTGGAATTTGACTATAATATTCCTAGGAGTTTTCTTTTTTGGATCTTTTTCAAGAGGATAGGTGAAGTCTTTCAACTTCTATTTTTCCCTCTGCTTCTAGAATATCAGGGCAATTTTCCTTGAAAATTTCTTGAAGGATAATTTATAGGCTCTTTTTTTGATCAGAGCTTTCAGGTAGTCCAATAATTTTTAAATTATCTCTCCTGGATCTATTTTCCAGGTCAGTGTTTTTTTTTTTTTTCAATGAGATATTTCACATTGCCTTCTATTGTTTCATTTGTTTTGATCTGTCTTATAGTATCTTGATTTTTCATAAAGTCATTAGCTTTCATTTGCTCCAATCTAATTTTTAAGGAATTATTCTCTTCAGTGAGTTTTTGAAATTCCTTTTCCATCTGGGCTCTTGGCTTCTTAAGGCATTCTTCTCCTCATTGGCTTTTTGGGCCTCTTTGGACATTTGAGTTAGTCTATTTTTTAAGGTGTCATTTTCTTCAGTATTTTTTGGTATCTCCTTTAGCAGGCTGTTGACTAGCCTTTCCTGATTTTAATGCATCATTCTCATTTCTCTTCCCAATTTTTCCTCCACTTCTCTTACTTGATTTTCAAAATCCTTCTTGAGCTCCTCCATGCCCTGTAACCAATTCATGTTTTTCTTGGAAGCTTTTGATGCAGAAGCTTTGACTTCATTGTTTTCTTCTGGTTCCATGTTTTGATAATTTTTGTCCCCAAAAAAGGATTCTATGGTTTGATTGCACTTCCTCTGCTTGCTCATCTTGCTAGCCAATTGCTTGACTTTTGAGCTTTTTGCCACAGTAGAACTCTGCTTCCAGAGTGGAGAGAGCTATGTCACAAATTTCTGGGCTTTTCACAGTTGTGAGAAGTCTGAGGGTGGTACCACACTGGCCACACACCAAGGACCAAACCAAGGACCATACCAAGGACAACCAGCCAAGACAGCAACCCAGATCAAAGGAGGTCAAAGCAAGAGTGATTTGGTCAAAGCTCCACAGGCAGCCATACAGCAGCAACTACAGCCACCCTGCCTCCTCCACCTCTTACCCCCTAGGAGAATGGGCCTGACCATGCTCTTCTCTTATCCAGTTCCAACAGAGTTCCCTACTAACCTTTTAGTTTCCCTTTGGCATTTTTGGGTTGAGAAGTCTGGAAACTGCCACAGCTGCTGGTGATTCACTCTCCTGAATCTACTCTGGCTGGTCTGTTCCACTGGTTCAGCAACTCCCCAGGTCTGCTCCCGGGCAGCTCACATGGGACTGCACTTGGCTCCTAGTGTGGTGTGATAGACCCTTCCTGTTGGCCTGCCAGGGTGCCATCAGCAGGAAATTTGTTTTTCTCTGTCATCTTGTGGGTTGTGTAGATATGAAATTTATTTAGAGTAATATTTTACATGTATTGGAGGTGTTTGGTGCAGTAGGTCAGCCAACTTCCTGCTTTTACTCTGCCATCTTGGCTCCACCTCCTAGAACTGTTACTATTCTTAGCATACAGAAGCCATTGTCTGTGAACCACTTTGAGACAAAGTGCTCATCATCTCTAAACCAACAATATTGCATCTGGGCATATTCAAAGCACTGATAAAACCACTGGGGTGCATTTCATGGATTTTAGGTTGAATTGGACTCAAAGAAAAAGTATAACTCATGTTTGATGGTGTATTGGAATATGCTATGGAGCACAGCATTTGCCTGACTTGTGGTTTTCTGCTCTAGGAATCAACTGGAGTCCTGACTTCTGTGTTTCTCAAGTGATTTAATAGGTCTAAGGAACCCTTACTCTTCTGTGTTTATTTATGGGTTCTCAGGAATAAAATGAGAATCTTTCTAGGTCAGACAAGTGATTATGGATATTCCCTGATAAGAATTTATCCTAGGCTTAACTGGTAGTTTATACCTAAAAGTACCATCTAAGGCACTTACTCCTGATTAGTAAAAAAAAAAAAAAACATAGAAAGGGGGTATAGGATCTACTGGTGTGATTGATTGGCCATGTTAGGGATGAATGAATGATAAAGTCAAGTCAGGCAGGAAGCATAGTTGGAAAAATACAGGCTTTGAAGTCATAAGAGATCTAGGTTTGAATGCTTACTCTGTCACTCACTATTTGGGTAATTAATTCAAATTCAGAGATAGTTGCCTGCTATAGGGTTGTCATAAGGTGGGCAAATTTTAAAGCATTATAGATATGTGAGCTATTCTCATACAAAGGGTCAAGAAGAAAAAGGTAGGGGTGGGGAGAAGCTAGGCAGACATTTGTAGGTTGGAATTTGTGTTTTTTTAGCACAGTTCTTAATCTTCCTTAAGATTCTGCAGTATTCTACCATGACTCACTACTATAAGAAAGCTCACCATCTCAACTTTCCCCTAGCCTCTTTTCATTTATTCTTGAAAAACTTCCTGAAGTCCTATCTCTGGATATTTGTTATAGTCAGTTTTGATAGTGAGAATTGTTGAAGAATGTGGTAAAAAGAAATGTAATCCTTTTTATTTACCTGACAGACTTCAACACATGGATGATTCAGTTTCCAAAACTGGATTGAAGTATATAGAGTTCTAGGTCTGGGAAGACCTGAGTTAAAATCTGACCTCAGATCATTATTAGCTGAGAGACCTTAGGAAAGTCATGTTACCTCCCTCTGTCTCAGGTTCCTCAAATGGGGATAATAATTGAAATTACATTATAGCATTTTTGTGAAGATCAAATGAGATATTTTTAAAGCTCTTATAATAAATAGTGCCTAATACAGCATAAGCACTTAATAAATATCTGTTTCCTTTCTTTCCTTCTTTGGTCTTTCACGTTCCCCAGGTAATATCATTGCTTCAGGCAAAAGGATTATAAAATGGATTTAGAACTGGAAGGTTAAAAGAAAGAACTGGAATGGAGTTTGGAGGTCATTTAGTTCAATACTTTCATTTTACAAATAAGGAAAATGAGGCCTAGAGATGTCATAGGATAATAGATTTAAACCTGAAGCCACCTGGAGCTCAGAGGGAGTCAGGGTACTTGACCACTCCTATACAAACTCAGCACTTCTGACTCCAAACCAAAGATCTTTCCACTGTATCATACTGCATACTGAAGATATGGATAACACTGGATGGAACTCTTTAGGGATATATTTACCAGTAGACCTGTCTTCTATCTGTCTTTCCTACAGTCAGAAATGAAACCTCCCTCACTGTCTTCTAAAATAAGATTCATGAGCTTGTCTGTTGGGCCATATTTACTCTCAAATGATAAGGGGTTGAGAATTTTCCCTAGTGTTTGAACGACTCATGGACAAAATCTAAGGAAGAAACGTAAAGAGAGAAAGAAAAAGACACAGAAAGAGAAAAACACACACACAGAGACAAAGTGATAGACACATGGAGAGACAGAGACAGAGATTTCTAATAGTTGTGCTAAAGAATGCTAACTGCTAGGTTCTGGCTCTAAATATAAACTCAGCAGACCTTCTTTATGCACTTGCACCTATAATTTACTCATGTAGAATGAAGTTCTAAGTTGCCAAGGGAGACAGCAAAGACACTTAAATGAGATTTCAATGAAGGTGACCTTTTTTGTTTCATGCCTCTTTCCCACAAAACAACATTGCCTGGATGAATAGTTGACTAAGGTGGTGCACACATTGTAATCATACATTCCTGGATACAATGCATTCATAACCCAGTCATCATTTATGTCGAAATTCATAAGTAAGATTATTTACTTGAGATGGTTTGAAAGTTGAATTGATTAAAAAAGAAACCAGTGACTTAGCTACTAAATTTAATGGTTTCCATTTATGTTATTTAGAACATTTATTCGCTCACTCAGTTGTGCAAAAAATGCCTTTTTCTAATTGGATGGTTACTCCCCCCCTTTTTTTGCATGGTTAGTCAATTCAATAAAATGAAATTAGTCCAAATGCCGATGGAATGAATTAGGTTAAGTTGTTTTGCTTCTAGTCCTATCTCCCCATCGGATGTAGATAAGGGAACTCCATTTTGTGTATGTAGACAATGTCAGCTATAAAGCTAGTCAGAGAAGGTGGTTGTTTATGTAATGAGATATACACTCTGAAGCATCTATATAAGAATCATCCCCTTCTTCTAGATACCATGTGCCAGAAAAAACCTACCAGAAGAAATTCATAGTTTAGCTTTTAAGAATAACATATTTCAGTGCAGAAAATAACATTAAAGATCATCTACTTCAAATCAATAATTTTACAAATGAGAAAACTAAAGACCATCAGTTATTTGATTACCCCAAATTAAAAGTTCCTACATATCGCTCTTACTATGGTCCTTTTACGAAATGTGATCTTATTTGGATTATATCCTATATTGTAATCCCTAGCCCTTTAGCATGAACTAGTTTGCATACTGTTTTCCTTCCTACTCAGAGTGACACAACGTGCCTGGTTTAGGGGAAGGGTGGTAAAAAGTAGAAGGTAGACTTAAAGCAAACTTCCTGCTGGATAGCAGGTAGCCCGTGTCTCTGGAACAAGTTGATCTCATGTCAAAGGAAGAAGGGAACTTTGTTGGAAGTTTAGGCATACAGAGTACCAAGAGCAGGAGAAAAGTTTCACATATGGTTATTTCTTTTAAGTATTTTCTGAGTAGCCCCAGAACAGCCCAATAATGAAACTTTGTTACTTTTCTCCACAAAAAGACAATATAAAATAAATCACCCCCTTTTCTGTGTCCCCTCTAATGGAACAGATTTGGGAAAGTTAGTTTATATATGAAGAAGTAAATCTTGGACTACCAAGGACCACCATGATGACATTGACTCATGGCTATATTAACTTACCATGTTAATATAAGACTCTTTCTACTGTCACATCTTCTACTTCACATATAACTACAAACTGGCAATAGCCAGTGTTTTAATATCAATGGTCGTTTCTGCTGATACTGACATTTTAGTAAGAACTAATTAATTACCAGCCTCACAGAGCAGAATTCTGAAGTGTAAACCCATGGAGTTATAAAATATGTACAGTTTATCCCCTCAATGTAGCTATGTTACCTCCCCCCACTAAATAAAATAATATGGCTCCCTATTATCTCCAAGGTCAAATAGAAAGTCCTCCATGTAAATTTCTTCATAACCTGATACCTTCCTACATTTCCCAGCTTTTATTCCTTTGAACCCCTTTAAGGTTGGTACTGATTTTGCTTTGCTTTGCATCACCAGAATTTGACACACTGCTTGGCAAATAGTTGGCTCTTAAGAAATGTTTGTTAACCTGAATAAACATTAGTCTACTTGCTGTTCCTCACACAGAATACTTCATCTCTCTTCTCTGTACCTCTGTACCGACTATCTCCCATTCCTGAAATGTTCTTCCCCTGCACCTTCATCTTAAATTTCTTGATCCCTTTCAAGATTCAGTTCAAATCCTACTTTCTGCAGGATATCATTCTCAGAGGCCTTTTCCTACTTGCTATTCTCTTCTCCCCTGAAATTTCAGTCTGTGAACATTTTGTTTGTTCCTAGTTATTTTCATGTTTCTCTACCTTTTTATGATATGATTGCCTATATGGCAGGGGCTCTTTGCCTTCCTTTGTATACCTAGGGCTAAGCACAGTGCCTGACAATATACTAAGTACCTATTAAATGCCTGTTGTTTGATTACTGGTAGTCTGAATGCTTTATGAACCTTGCCTGATGCTGATGGTGCTGAAGGGGTGTTTCTTAAGAGCTTGTACAACCACACAAGTATTTAGAAATTTAGTACAGCAGTGAATAACATTTGCTAAATATCTATTATGTGTTGGCTTAAACCATAGAATTAGAGTTAGAAGGATATTAGAGATCATCTAGTTAAAAATAACCACTTAACAAAATAGGAAACTGAGGAATAAAGTGACTTGCTCAAGATCACACTGCTAAGGTCAATATTTGAATCCAATTCTTCTGACTTCAAAATCAGAATGCTTGTCACTAAATCAAACCACCTCCCATTTGGCTAGGAGTCAGAGGCTCCTGTCTTATTCAACAAAGAGATGATTTAGTCCGTGCTTTCAAGGAATTTATAATTTATTTTCTAATTAATATAGAGACCAAGAAGAATCATTTGAGCATATTAGAACTTTTCAACCTGTTCCTTAAGCAAGATATTTTTCTTACAACAAGAATCTGGTATTAGTGACATATGTAAAGGACAATAATATTTGGGGAAGGAGGGATGTCAAAGAAAGGATAGGGCAACTGTTTTTGTTGGGTGGGGTGATTATAAAGGATGACAGAAAGAGAGCACGACTAACTTATATTGCTTTATTTCTGCTTTCACTACATTGTATCATAATTTTTGTTCTTTGAAGGTAGAATAAAAATAATGATTCAACAAGGAGTGGAAACCCAAGGTAAAATGGTAAGAGATATTCTATTTATACTAAGTAGAAGTCACCAAATCCAGACTAATGTCATGTAAGTGTGGCAAGGGGTCTCTAGGGGTGTACCTCACAGATTTACTTGTCCTTATGCTGCTTAATATTCTTATCAATGATGAGGATAAATGTTTAGATGGCCATTTAAGTCAACACAGAATGATAGAATCAGGATCCAAAAGGACCTTGAGAGGGAGAGCATTGTGCTAAATTTAATATGAAATTCTAAAGTGATAAATGTAAAGTCTCAGACTTGGGTATAAAAAATCAACTTTATAAGCGTAAGATGAAGGAAATATGCATATATAACATTTGTTCTGAAAAAATATCCTGATGTTTTAGTGGACTACAATCTATGAGTCAGCAGTATGATAATGTAGCTATATATAAAGGCCAATTTAATTTTTGCCTGCATTAAGAAGGTTATGGCTTGGGAAAGCAAGGTGGTGCAACAATTCGAGCACCAGCCCTGGAGTCAGGAGGACCTGAGTTCAAATACCTCAGACACTTGACGCACTTAATAGCTGTGTGACCTTGGGCAAGTCACTTCACCCCAATTGCCTTGCCTCTCAACCTCCAAAAAAAAAACAGAGTCAAAAAAAAAAAAAAAAGAATGGTATGGCTTGCCAGAATAGTGGAAGATTATGATCTCTCACTCTACTCTGTCCTTGTCCCTTTAAGACTTCAAATCAAGTATTGACTGTTGTGTTGCTCAGTTCTGGGCAACAAGGTTTAAGAATACAACTGATGAACTCAAGAATATTCAAAAGAGGAAAACCAGTATATCAAAGATCATACACACATATGTATTTTGTGTGTGCATATTCAATTCAATAAACTTTTATAAGATTTGTAGATAAGTGCCTACTATGTGCCAGTCGCTAAGCTTAACACTGGGGGCAAAAGATCATCTCTGCCCTTAATTGGGGAGACAGCATGCAAATAAATATATACAGGGCAAGTTATATGCAGGAAAAATAGGAAATAATTATGAGGGAAAGCATTGGAATTAAGGGGGCAGGGGTTAAGGAAGGCTTTCTATAAAAGGTAAAGGACTTAAAAGAAGCCAAGGAGATCAGTAGTCAGTGCAGAGGAGGGAAAACATTCTAGGCATCATGGACAGTAAATGAAAATTTCAAGAATTAGGAGGTGGAGTGTCTTGTTAGTTGAAATAGTAATGAAGTCAATGCCTCTGGCTCACATAGTATGTGGGAATGTAAGGAGTAGGAAGACTATGAATGTAGGAAAGACAGGTCACAAAGGGTTTTGAAAGCCTAATAGGACTTTATGTTTGATCCTGGGGTGACAGGGAGACACTGCAGCTTATTGAGTAGGGGGTATGAAATAGTCTGATGTGTTCTAGATTGGATTCCTTCATGCATAGGTTCAGCTAGATAGCCACTGAGGTTCCAACTTTCAAAAACTGGGTTTCTGTGATAATATCATAAAAGATAAATGATAAAAATAATTACTGAACTGTGACTATTGGTCTTTGAGTAAATGTTGAGAAAAGAAATACCATAAGATTGAACATGTTTAAATGTATACCTTTTATTTTTCACAGAAGGAAATTGAATCTTCAAAACATGGGCAGGTGAGTTTTGCTTCAACTAATTGCAAAATTCTAGAACACTTTTTTTTTAAAGTAATGGGCCATTGTCATTTAAAAAGGAAAACAGTGAACAGTTCATTCTAGAATAACTTGGCAGACATACTAACTGGCATATTATAGAATCACATCTAGAGCTGGGCTTCATGGACCATCTAGTCTGTTGTCCCTCTCATTTCACAGATAAAGAAACTGAAACCAAGAAAAAAATTATGTGACTTTTCCAAGGTCACAGACCAAAGAGTAGTCATTAACAGATTATTGTTAACCTAAAAGTTAGCATTTAGTGAAATCTCCAGGAACCTGTTGGCCCAAGAGCTTCTTTCTCAACATTTTATCAATGATTTGGATCAAGGGACAGATGGTAAGTTTATCAGATTTGTAGATGAATCACAGCTTGGAGGGATAGCTAACATATTGTATGGTATAGTTAGGAACCAGAAGGACCTTGACAGGCTGAAACAGGGGCTGAAACAAACATGCTGAAATTTAATAGGCATAAATATAAAGTTCTATAGTTGAATTTAAAAGAAATTATACAATTATAGTATGGCGGAGGTGTGAATTGATGGTAGTCCATGCAAAAGAGATCTAGAGGATTTTAATGGGCAAGAAGCTCAAAATAAGTGTGATATAACAGCCAAAAAGCTTACATATGAGGATTGCTAGCAAGAACTGTACACATTTAGCTTGAAGAAGAGAAGACTCAAGGGAACATGATAGCTTTCAAGGGGTAGAGGGGTTGTATTGATTTTTCTTAGTCCAAGAAAGCAGGACAAGGAAAAATTGGGAGCTGAAAAGGTACTGTTTTTGACTAGATGTAAGGAAAATCTTCCTAACAATTAGAACCACTTAAAAGGGAAATGAGCTTTGAAATGTATAGGCTTCTCCCTCAATGAAGAGAATGGACTTCTGAAGTGCCTTCTTACTCTGAATATGATTCTCTGAGTAGCCTGTAAAAGGAATGAAGGTTAATATTGCATTTTTATTATATTTTGCATATACATTTATGTGTGCCTGTTATCCCCATCATAGAAAATAGATTCTTTGAGGGAAAGGACTGCTTTATTTTTATAATTATGTCACTAATTTTTGACACATAAGTGATTAAGAAATGTTTGATTATACATGTGTGCGTTGATGTGTATGTGCGAGTGTGTGCATGTGTTCATGTGCATGTTTGTGTGTGTGTGGGTGTGTGGGTGTGGGTGTTATTTGAATGAATGTAAGAGAGAGAGGCATCTTGTGGACCGTTTCAAGAGAAGCTTTGTTTCTGGGTGGATCTAGAGGTTGCAGTTTAAAGAGTAAAGCCAGTTTTCTTGGAGTCAAAAAAGTACTCCTGACCCTGCAGGTAATCAGTAACATAAAGGGTTAATAGATAGTTACCCTACTTCAAGGACAGCACCAGAAATTTAGGTCCATGCCAGAGTGAATCTTCAATCTCCATTTGGAACCAGCACTGACCTCAATTTTTACAGTGACCAAAATTAACTTTGTCTTCTAAGTAGTTGTACCCTGAGTGACTCATCCAGAGAAGAGGAGAGCCTCCCTTTCCTCCATATTCTTAGGGCTAAGTCATCATAAACCAAGTTCTGGGTAGATGTGGTTTGGCAGCAATTTCCCTCATTGTGTGCCTACCTGTTATTGCCTTGACAAGTATACAGAAAGTCCAAATGTTTAGGAAAAAGGTTATGAGAATTTCATTAAAATTGCTTTTAGCACACATATTTTTCCTCTGTCCTTTGCTCTCTCTATATATTATTCTTGGGAGATTATAACAGCCAGGCATCAATAAATCAGACTGACCTAACAGAGTCAGTGATTGAAAATATTTTTTTTCATAAATTGAATTACAGTTTTGCCTCATTTTGTGGACCAAGTACATTCCAGAAAAGAAATTCTGAATCCTCAATCCTATTTTTATCTTTGATTTGCCTTATAAAATTTTACATACTCATAATTTGGGGAAAAATTGGACTCTAAGATATAATCGTTTATGAATGTAGAAATAAAATCTTTCAAAAAGCACATATTTGAGAGGAAAATGACAATTTTCTATAAAACAATGCTCAAAGTATGTCTCAAGATAGGAGTTTGAAATAATCTTTAAAAAAAATTTTTGTCACTATGTCTTAAAGGTCTAAGGAAATAATCTCTAAACAGAACTACATTCATTTGGATTCTATCAAATCCCCTCCATGTAACCATGGAGGAAAGTGATCTACAGCTCTTTTATGGTACTCAGACTTTGTTGTCTCATGGAAATTGGCTTTTGGAAAATGGCAGGTTGACCAAAGGTATGGGAAAGAAAAAGATAGAAACACAGTAGAGGCAATGATTCAAAATGAATCAGTAAAAGAGCCAATGAGAGGATAAAGTAACTACTACATGGATCACAATAAACAAATTAAGGGGTTTGCTGGTAATGGATAAATTTGCTGAAACACTTAGTCAAGGCAACATAAGATTCCATAAACTGAATCAGCAGGCACTGTATATTGAAACAATTCCTAAATTTATAAATGCCATATATTTGGCTTTATTGCATTTCCAGTGAAATGAGGTATCTGTCCTAAAGATCACTCACACTAACCCTTTATCTTACTCATTACCTGAAGGGTCAGTGAGTCTCAATTTAGTGTTAAGGCCACATTGAGAGAGCCAGGGAGGAGTTGATTGAAAAAGTTTTTTTTTTTCTTTAAACTGTTGTGTGGCAATGAGGGTATGTCTGGCTGTAATCCAAAGAAAAAACCTTTAATTTTTTGTTACTTTTTTGTGTACTGTCTGTGTCAAGTTGTCAACCCTTAGTCTCAGAAGGGGGAGTGGAGGGGGAAAAGAGATGCAAGGGCTACTTGAGTAGGAAAAAATATCCCTCACCACATAAAGGGGACCCTCAAAGGAGAAACAAATAATTGTAATCTGTCTGGAATATTTAGGAGCCTCAGAAAGTATCTAGTATACTGATACATGTTTTTTCAATGTGAGTGGAGGCTGCTTTGGACATAGTAGCATGGAAAAAATGGCAATGGTTGCAATGAGAGTGTGTTCTTGGTGTATACATGACAAGAAATTAGGTAAGTAGGGGCCAATTCTGTGAACTGAGGATAGATAGACACTGACTCTGAATATGCTTGTAGAGATGGGGCTAACATGGGAAGTGGAGAGAGGACGATTTCAGAGTCTGAGAGGCCTTGACACTATGGGGCTTGGCCCAGAGCTCCTACTGCAAAGGTGTAACAGTGTCCACAGAGTCAAAACTTGTCATTTGGTTCCTAGTCCCCACTCCTCCCAGTATACCCTAGAATGTATCAGAACCGGACAATCAGTTAGGAAAGCTGAAAGGTCAGATTGTGTCTAGTATAATTTATGTGAATCCAGGGTAACCAAGTGCATCCTTTTCTTTTAGACAGAAGGAGGAGAAGAGGGTAAGAGAAAGAAAGGAATGGCATTGGGCAACAGAGGACTGACATTCCTATAAAACCCAGCAGAGAACTGTCACCCTCCGTTTCCCAGTCAATTTTTGCTTAAAGAAATCAAACTAGGGCAGCTAGGTGGCACAGTGAATAAAACACCAGCCCTGGAGTCAGGAGGACCTGAGTTCAAATCCAGCCTCAGACAGTTAACACAAAAACTAGCAGTGTGACCTTAGGCCAGTCACTTAACCCCAATTGCCCTCCAAAAAGAAAAAAAAGAAAGAAATCAAACTAACCTTACTTAATATTAGCTTAATCCAAAAATGGAAAGGGAAATTAACTATGCAATTTACATGATATATAACAAGTTAGAAGTAATTGAGAATTATCAATTGTTTTGGAATACACCAACTACTTTCTCTTTTGTTGCTTCTTTTAAATTTTATAAATAACTTTAGTCATACATTCAGTTAAATTCTGCTCCTTTTCTGAATCAGCTCTCCTTTTTTATCCTTGATCCCATCCCTGTTTCTTCTCTGAAAGTTTGCCCCAATGATCATTCCTTATTTCTTTCATCTTCCATCTCTCCCTGTCTCATTGGTATCAACTGCCCTTGAACCTATCATATTTTTAAACTAATAGTCAATATGCTACAATCTTATGTATCTTCTAACTTTACTATTAAATCTCTAGAAAACTAGAAAATCTCTAGAAAATTATGTCTAGTTTCCTGTCCCATCTCTTGACTCTGTGCTAAATATTCTTCAAAGCAGTGATGCTGGCTTCCATACATGGAATGTTTTCCCTCTTCATCTCTGTCTACTAACTTTCCTGATGTTGTTTAAGTTCCAACTAAAATCCCATCTTTCATAGGAAATGTTTCCCAATTCCTCAAATTTAATGTCTTATTGCTACTTTAATTACTTCCTGTTTATCCTGGATAATACCTTGTTTGTACTTTGCCTGCTTATTGTCTCTCCCATGAGATTATGAACTCCTTGAAAGCCAAGAACGTCTTTACTTCTTTTCCTATTGCCAGAGCTTAGCATAGAGCTTTGCAAATAATAGCTGTTTAATAAATATTTATTGACCAATTGACATATTTTAGTAGTTACTGATATCCTCACAATGTTTTCATAGTAATACTTCATATATTTTTGGCAAAAAACATTTAATTTCTTTACCTTTTTCAGATATCATTAGAGTCAAAGTCCTTAAAATAAGACCTTCTCTTACACGGACTTCTTCTTGCATACATGGTTTGGTCTGGCTGCTTTTCACAAACACATCCTTTTCACATATGTACAGGCTAACTAGGTGGTACAGCAGATAGAGTTCTGGGCTTGGTGTCAGGAAGACTTGAATTCAAATGACCTCAGACACTTATAAACTGTATGACTCTAGGCAAGTTACAACTTCTACTTACTTGATTTTCCTCATCTGTAGAAATAATAGAATCTTCTGCTCAGGTTTTATGTGAGGATCAGGTGAGATTATAATTGCAAAGTGCTTAGCTGAGTTCTTGGCACTATATAAATGTTAGCTATTATTATTCGTATTATGTTCTCTCTAGTCTCATTTCTACTTTCTGTTATAAGACATAAGGAGCTGTGAAAGGAGTCTAAATAAGGCCACTCTACTGTCCTCAATGTAGAAAATAATTTGTCATAGAAATGTTTATGTTTTGCATTTTCTATCTTTTTGAAGGCTTTCTGCAACAGAATCCTGACAAGTTCAGGAGATAATGTTTTAATTGTTCTCACATAAAGCTTTCTCCAAGCTTGTTTTTGCTTCTATTACTCCTCACTGTTTAATGAATTCATACTTCTTGTATTCTTTCATTGTCCTTCCAAATGAGATTTCATGATTTTAGATTTTAGAAACCTACGTTGCTTTGGCTGTACATATCTCTTGATTGTCAAGTAAGTTAAATGTTCACTGGCTAAAATTTTTAGGATCTCTTGACTTCTTTGTTTTGATAAGTGCTTTACAGTGATATCAGCTTTTCAAAGGAAATAGTGACTTCTATGTTGATGGATATTCTTTTATCCATCAACTTTTTTTTATTTGCTTAATATCTTGTTTAACTAATTAAGTCTTTAATTATATTCATCTCTACATATTTATCCTTTCTATATATCCTTTAAAAACTGCCAGAATAATACTTCCACAAATCTGACCCACTCCAAAATCATTGAGTGACTCTATAATCTACAAAATAAAACATAAACTTCCATTTCTGACTCTCCATAATATGGCTTCAGTATCCCATTTAGCTTCATTTCATACCACTTTCCCTAACTGCCTGCATAAGCCAAAGAACTTGAACTCTCAGGTTTTCTTTGTCCTATCATCTCCAGTTCTTTTAATGTACTCTTTCTCCATCTTCACCTGCTGAAGTAATTTTCTTTGGGCCCAAATCTAAACCAAGTGTGATGCTAATATGATACCCATAGTAGCTGCTTTGAATATGTATATGTATTTCCAGTAATAGATTTGCAAAATATAATAAACTCTCTTTCTCAAAGGCAAAACCAAAATATTTCTTTGGAACATCAATATTAGGATACCAGGAGGTAAGATTTAGCAAGGTACTCATCACCAATCCAGGGAGCACCAACATCTTAAGCATTCTATCTGTTAGCCTCTCCATAAACAAGTTCCTCTAGGCAAGTTCCTCCTTTGACTCTGCCTTGGTCTCTCTTACTGCTCTGCTTCTCCAGTTATTCTATTGTGCAAGTTCCTCCCACAATTGGTCTCCACATGCCTCAGGCTCCATGAGACTCAGGAGGTATCACAACTGTGAGGTGGGCCAGAGCTCAAAGAAGGTCATATAGGTCTATTAATGGCAGGGAAGACCTTCCTATTCCATTAACATTAAACCCAGTTACCTTCTCCTCCATGAATCCTTCTCTGATCACACAATGTAAATGCTCTTTCTCTTACAAAGCAATTTGCCTATAATTCTCTTTACATCCTTAGCATACTCTATCTTG
>WOXC01002181.1:0-80000 GCA_011680675.1 Gymnobelideus leadbeateri | reverse complement strand
AGTGACTTGTCCAAGGTCACATGGCTAGTTCTGTGTTAAGTGTCTGAGGCCGGATTTGACCTGAGGTCCTCCTGACTCCAGGGCCTGTGTTTTATTCACTGCACCACCTAGCCCCCGCCAACCCAGTTTGAATTATAAAGTGATAAAGTCTATTTATTAAAAGAGTTCCCTAATGGAAAGAGTTCAACATTTATGGTTAGGAAGCAACTACGATGAAACAAAATCAGATTTAAAGCTAGAAAACACATCAGAAGTTATCTAGTTCAACTTCCGTATTTTATAAATGAGGAAGCTGAGGCCCAGAGAAATGCAGTGTCTTGCTCATAGTGTCCTGGTCACTAAGGGACAAAGTCAACATTTAAAATCAGGTTTTTTTTAATGCCAAACTAATGTTTTTTCCCCATTACATCATAATATACACTGAAGCAAGAAGAGGGCTATATTTGGTATCAAAAGGGTTGGGGGCAACTTGATTATTGTCCCTAGGCCTCAGTTTCCTTCTGTAAAATGAAGGAGTTGGTTTATATGACCTTTCAGAAAACCTCTAAATTTATGGTCCTATGACCTCTAAAAATCAGCTTTACATAACCATGTAATATTCTGTGCAATATATATTTTATACTTGAAGTATAGGCATCATCAAAATAAGCAAGGTTCATCATATATGAAGCTGGTTGTAAGTTCACTAAGATCTAGGAGATGACTTATTTTTCCTTCTATCTTCCCAAGTGACTAGCAAAATATTACCAAGATGTGCAAACATAGCAAACACTTAATAAATGTCCAATAAATTAATAAATTGGGGTTATATTGAGCAGGGACAACTAGGTGGTACAGTGGGTAGAGTGCTAGGTCTAGATTCGGGAAGATGAGTACACATCCATTCCCAGACTCTTATTAATTGTGTGACTTTGGGTTAAGTCATTGGATTTCTATCTGCCTCAGTTTCCTCCATTGTAATGTAGGAATAATAATAGCACCTACCTCCTTGAGTTGTTGTGATCAAAGGAGATAATATCCATAAAACAACTAGCATAGTGACTGGCACATGTGTGCCAGTTCATCTAATACACCATCCCCCTATTTCACATGCAGATTTCTATCACCAGATGCTAATTTGTTGATCTCCTGTTGATACATACAACATCTGGTGGTTTTCAAAACCAGCTTCAGGTTTTATATACCTTCTTTGGTCTTGTTGGCTATTATCAGGAGAAAAAAGCAAAGAAATGGAAAAGGAGGGAGAATTCATTTGCAACCACTCCACAGGGCAACTTTGCTCTCCCTCTAGTCACAGAGCTGCCTTCATCTACCACAAAGGGAACTCAAGAAATTGCCCACACAGTGTGGGCAATATGGAGCAGTTAGGTGGTGTAGTGAGTAGAGGACCAGTCCTGGAATCAGGAGGACCAGAGTTCAAATCCAGCCTCAGACACTTGATACACTTAATAACTGTCTGACCTTGAGCAAATCACGTAACCCCAATTACCTTGCCTTTCCCCCTCCAAATATGTTTTTAAAAAATAAATGAAGCAAATATTTCACCATATTTTCCCTATTTACCTCTGTTATCCTCCATAAGTGGATGGAACAAAATCTCTCCTTCTACATTTCCTTCAGCTTTTTATTGCTCAGAGCTCAATTAATTTCACCCTAGGAAATCTCATTCTCTTATGCATAAACACATCCTTTCTAATCCCCTTCTATCTCTCTCCCAGTTCTTGTCTCAATTATCTCAGGAAAATCGTCCCTCTACTCTTTTCCTAGATAATGATGGAAGACAGCTTGGAGATCATCTAGCTCAACCCCATCATTTCACAGGTGAATTAAAACGTAGAAAAGTAAAGAGACTCACATAAGGTCACATAGGCATTGATCCTGGCGAACAAAGGCTTTCTGACTTTGTCTTCATTCTTTCTACCAAATTTGACGTGTACATCTATTTATGGGCCAAAAAAAAAGGTTAAAATAGATCAAAGTTTTTAAAAATCTTCAAAAATTAATACAGACCTCTAATTTGGGGGGTATTACTGATCACACATCTTTTTTGAGTATGGGTAGAGAGAGAATTCCAGTGTTTTGTATAACAATGAATTGTACCAGAGATCAGGGGCCAGATCACCATCAGCAGAGGGTAGGATGATCAGAACCAGATAGGGGCCCTAAGATGAATACAGAAACCATTAAAGGTCACAAGCAAAGAGTATGTCAATAAACTCTAGTAAAACAGTTGGTAGTAAAGAAGTAATGGAAAGCGAGCAGCTAGGTGGTGTAGTGAGTAGAGCGCTGGCCCTGGTGTCAGAAGGACCTGAGTTCAGATCCGACCTCGGACACTTAACACACACAAACAAAAAAACCTAGCCGTGTGACCTTGGGCAAGTTACTTAACCCCAATTGCCCTCCAAAAAAAAAAAAAGAAGTAATGGAAACCATGAGTGAAAAGAGAACCACTAGTCACAGGCCAAAGTCTAGGATCAGAAAAAGTAAAAATAAAACAGACATGTTATAGGAAAGGTATAAGGAGTGTGCATACCTTATAAGACTTTTGCATATTCAATTTACTAGGAGCAGATATAAGCTTTAAAGAGTCTAACTTGACCCCTGCAATTTCCCTGTTGTGGGAGGCTCTGGCTTAACTCCAGAGTTTCCTGAATAGAAGACAGCTGTGTTAAGAATAGTGGCAAACAGCACTGAGGATATGATTTTTTTTAAATTGGAATTAAGCTTAATAAGAAGATCAGGAGACAATGTCATCAATATTCGGGTATTTTATAGAATGGATTCTTATTCAGGGACATGTTGGACTAAAGGACCACTAAGATACCTTGCAACTCAGGAATCCATTGACCTTCTGAAATTCTTGAAAATATCCATAAGACTGTATCAACATTTCCACAAAATTCTCTTTACCTCCTAAGCAGTAACATTTAATGCAATTAGAAAGGCAGCATCATAGAAGTTAAGATTGGCCTTGGAACTATGAGGACTAAGATCCAAATCTTACCTTTGGCCCATGCTGGAAAGGTGACTTTAAGGAAGTTATTTAATTTTTCAGGGTACAAGGCAACTAAGACTTCAAGTTTCATAAAAAGCACTGACTTCTGTAGGTTCCGCACCTAGGAGTGCCCTATATCGATGAAATCACAGTCCCTACCCCTATTTTAAAATTCTTATTCAATTTTATTGTTTTTCTTTTTAATTACTAATGGAAAATTGTTGCCTCCCCCATTTGTATTGCAAAATATAGCATTTTAACTAATATTATAAGAAGTAATATATAGCAAAATGGAGAGAATGTTAGATTTGGAGTCAAAATGCCTGAATGTGAATCCTGGATCTGCCATTCCTATGTGACCTTAGGCAGTACACTATATTTTCCTAGGCATCATTTTCATAATTGGCACAATGAGGGACAAGTTCCTGATAGAGAAATAAACAATATGTACAGGCAATTTACAAAAGAAGTTTCAATTATCAAGATCCACAATAAAGAATTCTCCAAAACACCAATAATACAAGAAATATAAATAAAAACAAATTTTAAGGTTTTACCTCATACATATCAGATTGGCAAATATGAAGATGATAAATATTGAAAATGCTATAGGAAGACCAGTACTAATGCACTGTCAATGGAGCTTCCAACCCATCCAAACATACTGGAAAACAATTTTGAAATATACTAAGAAAAAAATTGCTATACCCTATCTATCCTTTGGTCTGGCAATACCACTACTATGTATTAATATCACCCAGTTTTCAGTCAAAGAAAAGTAACAATTATACAAAAATGTATGTAGTTATACTTTTTGTAGTTGCAAAGAACTGGAAGAAATGTGAGTACCAGTTTATTGGGGAGTAACTGAACAAATTGTGGTATTTGGATGTAATGGAATATTACAATATTTAGAAATGAAAAATAAAAATTCAGAGAATCATGGGAAGACTGATATAAACTGATACAAAGTAAATAAAAACATGAAGTCAAACATCATGATGACTGCAAAGATTTTAAAGGAAACAAAAGACTTTGGAATGTTGATCAATGTAGTATCCAATTCTGACTTCACAGGTCTAATGGTGAATCATTTTATTGTCTCAGTAGAGAAGAGGTAGACTTTGGGCTTGGAAGGAGACATATATTTCCATACTTGGCCAATGTGTTGATTTTGTTTTGCTTCATTCTTATAGAGAATGGATTGGATGGGAAAAAGGGGAGTCAGAGGATATGACAGATATGTAAAAAAAAGGGTACCACCATAACATGTTAAATTATTTTAAAAGGGAAAAAATTAATGACATTAGACTTAAAGAGCTCTAAAATGTATGAATATTTTTGAGGGAACACACATACTGGAAATGCAACCATGATTCATAATATTTCAAAGGAAAAAGTTCCAAATTCCAAAGATTTCCAAACAACTGGCCCACACATGAGCTTTTAGAGTACAAACTGATTGTGTTTGTGTACTGGAGCTTTCTATACCCTAGAAGCTTTACATTTATTGAGTACTTTGTGTCAAGGAGAGAATCACTTTTTCTCCTCTCTCACACTGCTAGCTGGTTAGTAACCAAAATAATATTTGACCAGATCCAGAGCCTGAGAACTAGGATTGGTTTTAGCAATTAGGATAATAGCACTTTGGGGAGCTAGGAAAAAAAACTGCAACTGTAACATATCATGCATATTATTTCCTACTTCATAAACCTGGCCCTAGTGGATTTTCATTTATTTAGCTCATTTACAATGATCACCTAGCAAAATACCTTAGGATCATAGATTTATAGATGGAATGGAATTCAGAGACCTATTTAGTCCAATCCGCTCACATTATAGATGAGGACATTAAAGCCCAGAGATGTTAAATGAATTGCCTATGGTCACATGTGATTAAGTGGTAAAGCTGGGATTCGAACCTAGCTCTCCTGACTTTAAATTCTGGACTTTTCCCAGTGTACCATACTTTCTGTTTAATATTATCTAAAAGCTTATCTTAACCAAATGACACATGTACAAATTAAAGATATTTTTACTTCTCCAGCTTGTTGCCCAAATAAAATGATTTGGAAAATTTATTACCTAAGGTATTGTCACCAAATTTTATACTATGTCTAAGACTTCCAAAGTTTAAAATAAAAGCCATTTTATTTATTTAACTCTTCTGTTGCCTTACCCTATTCGTTCATGACAGCCAAAGATTATAGTCTTACTCTCAGTGGTTATGTATTCCACCTAACACCAGAGGGTCCTGAGAAAAAATACCAAGCTCTCTATGGTTCTGAGAATAAATTAGCTATTCTACTCCCTTAGCTCTAGCCTTTTCTGATTTACACACTTCTTAAACTTGGATACATGAACTTAATTTTTTTTGATGACATTTCTTTTTTTTTATGAATATATTTCATTATGATTGGTTTCCTTTGTAATCCCAAGTATTTTACTTTATTCAAAAACATTACTCTGAGCAGGGATCTATGCTCCTGCACTTGTTTGTAAATTCCTTGAGGACAGGGACTGTATTTTGTCTCTTTTTGTATCCCCTGTACTTAGTACTGTACTTGGCAAACACTAGGTGCTTAAAAAGTATTTGGTTGATTGATTATTGAAGGAGTCCCATGGCATAAAAAAAGTTAAGAACCCCTGATCTAGGGATATTGTCTAGGGATTTATCCAATGATTTAAAATTCAATTACTTCAGCTACCACCCACTGAAAGACTAAGTTCTTTAGGCTTTCTGAATGCATTTCAGTGCACTCCAATAATTTGAGCAGAGCATAATGGACTTAACCACATAAACCTGGTTTGGCTGTATACAGAGCTTTATTTACTAAGCCAGAATTCCATGGAATAAAATTAAATATATTAAAAAGAATTACTATAAAAGTTATATGCTTTCAGTGTCTCTGAGACACAGGCCACCTTTAATTGGCCTATAGGAAAACACTAAAATCCAGGAGTTTTCAAAAATTCAATTGTTGAAGGTGCGTCAGCTGAGAACTTCTCCATCAGACACTCACTTCAGGAAAAAGTAAGATGTTCCCCATTTGTGGTCTCTTGCATTTGGGGGGTTCATATTCTGTCGGTTGTTCAGGACTGGACACCTAAGTTTGTCTCTAACTCCTCGAGTACAGGCACCAACACTGAGGATTTGGACAGGGATTCCTCTTTTAGGCAGTCCCGTCTCTCACCCTCTCTACTCTGCTCATTCCTTCAGCCTCCTTTTCTTACCCTCACAAGCCTGGACCTACCCAGAGTTCCAGTCTTAACTATAACTGTCTCATCATGAAAAAACTGGGAGGGCTTTCACCTTGAGCAGAGGTCACCAATCAATTCTCTCCATCCCTAGCAGCAATGATTTACTGATTCCTGGTTTTTGCTTTGCTGTTCTTTTAACTTGCAGAATACAACACTCTTCCTTTTCACAAAGTTCCAGCTAGTTGCTTTAATACATAAATTAGTGGTCTTGGAGTCAGGAAGACTTGATTTGAAATGCTGAATATGCTCATATACTTACCAACTGTTTGACCTTTTTAACTTCTCTGAGTCTCAGGTTCCTGTGGGTCATCATAAAATGATGAGGTTTAGGCTAGTGGTGTGTGAGACCCCAAAATACCAACACACCAAGTCCTGCTGAATGAATCGACTCAAGTCTTCTCTCAGCCAAAGCAAAGCAAAGTTTAAGAGTTCTCCATATTTGGGTAGACTCTTAAGGAGCCTTGGTATCTGTAACACTTGCATTAGGCAAGCAGACCAGAATCATCTGACACAGAGCAAGTTTGTGCTAAATCATTTTCTGGCTTTCCTCCTTTCATGGAGGCAAGATGGGCTCTGATATGCAGAAAGGCTGTGGGAGGAATCTAGGGGTGGTCTAGAGGAGGAATTTGGGGAGGGTCTTCAGCAGGAATCAATGAGGTCAGACTCAAAGTAATGAGTGATTAAGAGTGGGAAGTTTCTGGAGGCTACCTGGAGACTACAGACAACAGTGGGTTAGGCCAGTTCAAGGGTATAACAGATTTGGGTTTTAGGAGGATCGAGGGTTGGGACTAGCTGGATAATGGAGGGCCAAGCTAGTAACAAAGGTTTGAGCAGAACCACAATGAAAGGCTTTTGGCCTCATGCAAATGCCCTATGTGGAAAGATTCAAGGAGAGATCAAGGCAGTTCCCAGAGCCTGAACCTCATCATTCTCCCCTCAAACAAATGAGACCCAAAATTCCTTTGGGGTAAAGGGTGAAGGTCTCAGCTTCTGAAAGTGTTTCCTACTGGCAACGGGCGTAGAGCTATCCCTGCCTCTCTGGGAGCCTTTCAAGGGGGTCAGACTTCACATTCAAGGGGTCAGACTCCAGAACATGCCTGATGCCAGGTTCAGTGGGCTGGAGAACTTGGATTCCATCAGAGCTTGGTATAGCCTGAGTGGTCATCTGGAGGTTGATGGCTTAAACCCTGGGGGAGACAAACCTGGCAAGGAGGTTAAGCAAATGAAGACCAAACAGGAACCAAAAAAACAGAGAAAGGACAATTTCCATGGTAGGAGTTAAAGATGACTATGGCAAGGCCAAAATGCTGTCAGATAACCCTTTCCTTTCCAAATTGCTCCATGGATATTTAGCGCATGGAAAGCAATAGCAGCCACAGAATCTAATAATTTTCAAAAATAGGCAACAACTCCCAAAGCCTGCTCTCTCTTTCCATCATCATAGAGAGTAAAAGGTTTTTTTCTAGATTGGGTAAAGCTGGAGTGGTGTTGACTTTAGTTTTCAAAGTCTCAAAAGCTTTCACCTGGTAGTCTGGTCCCCACGCTAGACAGAATGTGTCAGGGCCTTGAGTAGCAATTAATGATTGCAGTCCCTCCCAAGCCTTGGGTTTAATTGTATATAGACCTTGACAGTGGGGGGCAGGGGGCACAATTTTAGGATCTAGGAGTCAAAAATGATGAAGTATGAGTCCTGGGAGCCCCCTTGAGCTCTCCTTGAATTTTTGAAGTACAGGTTCTGGGAACCCCTCTTGAATCCGGATTAAATTGTCCCATTTGATGAGGCATTTGCATGAGGCCATAAACCTTACATTGTGGCTGGGCCCAAACCTCTGTTACTAGACTTCTCACCCTTGAGCCTATCAAAATATCAATCCACCCTTGAACTGGCCTAGCCCACCATTGCCTGTAGTCTCCAGGTAGCCTCCTGCAACTTCCCACCCTTAATCACTCATTGACCCTCCCCAAACTCCTCCTCTAGACCACCCCTAGATTCCTCCCACAACCTTCTGTATATAAGACCCCATCTTGTTTCCATGTCTGTGAGAATGCCATAGAATGACCTAGCACAGACTTACTCTGTGTCTAATACAAGCAAACTTTTAATAAACTTTAATTTTCTTTGGCTGAGAAGACTTGAGGCAAATTCATTCAGCGGGACCTGGTGTGTTGGTATTTCGGTGTATCCAGAGCAACCCTAACCTCTTTATGGGTAACCTCTTCATTTTTAAAAACAAATGCTGGGATGGCAGAAAAAGCTGACTCAGTAATTTCCTGATCCAAAACAATTGACTCAACTATCTCCCACACTCTGAGGGAACATGGGGAGACCTGGGAGGCTTAGCTAGAGAAAATTGGCTTCCCAATTCCACCAACGCATCCCTTCCCAACAAGGGGACAAGATAAGAGGAGGGCATAAGGAAGGAGTGTTCCAACAACAGAGACTCAAGTAGGCAGGCCACTCGGTATGTCTGGAGACATCCCTTAGTGTACCCTAGAGCCAATTGGTTAGAACGGAGAATTTAGCCACAATAAAGTGGGTAACCTTATCTTCAGCCTAGAGGCCTGCCCAGAGTTCAGTGAGAGATGGCAAGGGTGGGAAGTTGCTGGACAAAAGAGGGCTAAACTAGTAACAAAGGTTTGGGCAGAACCACAATGAAAGGCTTATGGCCTCAGGCAAATGCCTCTTGTGGGAAGATTCAAGGAGAGATCAAGAAGGTTCCTAGAGCCTGTACCTCATCATTCCCCCCTCAAACAAATGGGACCATTTGAAAGAGTATGTGTAAAGTGCTTTGCAAACATTAAATTTCTAGGTAAATACTAATTATTATTATGTCAGTTGCAGTACCCCGTGGCCTTATACATGAGGTTTCCCAAAGAGGGTAATCAACTCCCTTGCTGTCTTTATTATTCCATCGTGGTTTATTACCTTCTGTGTCCTAAGATTCAGTAAGCATTTATTAAGCACTAAGCTTTATAACTAAGATAGTGTGTTTCCTTCCTAGATTAGAACTTCCTTCTATCTCTAGGGACTCTGGGGGAGTGCCTGCTTTCTCCAATTAAGTTTCCACTGCTTCATCCTGGGCATCAAAACAGAGTTATTCAAATTCCTCTAGTCTATATTCAGAAACTTCTAAGAGAGATTGGGAGAAGGAACTATATATGCCTCCCTGCACTTCAGGGGAGAGGAAGATTTATACTCTCTGCTACATTAGTAAATGTATGCTGAAATGAATAAGAGAATCATAATCAGAGAAGGGTAACTGGACCTTTGCCCAATTGCACCAAAGTTGAGAGATTGCTGATATTTACATTCATAACTTAGAGCCAGAAACCACTGAACCTAGCACCCAACTAACAAAAAATAGTTAAAATAGGAAATTGCTCAAGTTCCTAATTCTTCATACATTCACATAACCACCCATCACTGTGAGTCTTTCCCAGGTGAACTCTACATTGTCCCATATGGATAGAGCCTGGGGGAAAACCCAAGACTATTGCTTTGGGGTGAGGAGTGCCTAGCCTAGGTTCTCTGTCCCCACCCCATCCTGCACACTGTGTGTCATGGGTACCATCCAGCTTCTCAACTGAATTTGTCTTTAAAAAGTTGATTTGAGGGTCTGTTTTATATTTCTTTCCACAGGAGCCATAATTGCTACCAGTTAATTGCTACTCTGTAATTGGATGGTATTCTTACCTTCTCATCTTTAAATTTGTCCTGCTTCCTTTATGGGAGAGTCTATAAAAGTAGTTAATGATGAGAAGCATTTAAATGGTGTATTTACATAATGGACATTATAAAATTTTACTTGTGATTATGACTAGGTGAAGGTGATTTCCACAGGTCCAGGCTGGAAGAGAGATACAATATGTTTGGTCACAATTTTTCACTCATCCTTATGGCATAGCGAAGAGATTGGAAACCTCTTCATTCCTAATTCCCTAAAAGAAAAAGTAGGGCAGGAGAGTTTAGTTAGACTATTTAATGGTCTTATGACCCTGTTCATCTCAGGAATGTACAGTATCACCCCAGTGTATGAAAAAGATAAGGCGAGCTCTTGGTAATCCCATTTCTTATTCTTACATCTCATTATGATGACGTATCTCACATAGTATATGGTGTTCCATGAAACACTATTCCAAAAATGTAGACTCAAAAAGTACAGGTGATTCCTGAGAAATCTTTAGATACCACTTCTACAGGGGTCTAAGATTCTGTGTGCATATTAGCACTGTGGTTGTGGTTCACTAAGCATAAAATTCATTTCCATAACATCTAGGATAATTAGAGTTTAGTATGGGAAAGGGAAGTTGTGGTTGAGTCAAGTCTGGCTCTTTCTGACCCTGTTGGGGTTTTCTTCACAAAGGTACTTGAGGAGTTTGCCTTTTCCTTCTCCAGCTCATTTTACAGACAAAACTGAAGCAAACAAGGTTAAGTGACTTGCCCAGGATCACACAGCTAGCTTGAGGCCACATCTGACTTTACAGAGATGGGTCTTCCTGACTCTATCTACTGTGTCACCTAGCTGCCGTGGAAAAGGGAAGTAGTGATTTTCAAAGCTTATGACTTATGAGTAATTATTTATCTATCTATCAATCTATCTATCTACATATATGTGTGTATGCATGTATGTATATTGAATTTTCCAAATCTTAAACAATGCTTGCTGTCATTTAAACATTATTCTGCCAAGGCCATTGATTTTTTTTTTCCAGAGTCCTTTGGAAATCAGTTCCTTCTGTCCTAATTCTGTAGTCAACATTAAAATGAATAATAATTAATATTTCTGTAGGGTTTTAAGATTTGCCATTCACATTAGGAATATTATCTAATTTGATCTGCTCAACAACCACATGAGATGAAGACTGTTTTTTTTTTTCATCTTCATTTTACTGATGAAGGAACTGAGGTTTGAAGCTGACTGACTGGGAATCACACATCTGGTAAACAGCTTCTTTTGAACACAGTTCTTGCTACTTCCAGGACAATTTTCACTACACCTTGCTAAAATATAAAACCTGCAGTGTTTTTGTGACTCTAAAATCTTTGATTTGAAATCTGGTTTTCTATCAGGGGAATGAAATTGGATGTTCAAATAAAAAATTAACCAGAACCGCATTTCATTCTGTGGTTTGCACTTTATGACTACTACACAAATACAGAGATATTACTCTGCAGGCCACAGTTGTTGAACTTAATCCACACATCATGATGAACAATGGCTCCAGTTTGATTTAATATTGAGTAGCTGCAGAAGCAGATTTGAAAAATTATCCTAATCAGAAAAGGTAAAATTGAGATAATTTAAAAGGACATGCAACCACAATATTTACTGAGATCTTGCACACAAATAAAAAAGAAAAAAGGAAGAGACTTGAAAGCACTTGAGGATGCACACAACACACACACACACACACACACACACACATACACATACACACACACGCACATGCACACACATGCTCACATACATATAGATCTGAGCTGAAAAGGAAAAAAAGTATTAAACCAAAAAGCTGCTTGAAAGATGTCAACATCACACTGTCTGATTGGCATTAGAATTAGGTAGAGATGAGAGAACAATCATGTCAGCATCGAAACAGTTTCACTTCTTGCTAGGTTCAATCAATCATTTAAGTCAATTCAATAAACATTTGAGAAGCACCTACTATGTGCAAGTCACTGTGCCAGGTGTTGGGGATATAAAGACCAAAAAAATGAAAGTGTGACTCCCTGTCTGCAAGAATCTTCCATTCTTCTGGAAGGAAGTAATATATTCACAGATAAGTAAAAACAAAATCACTTTGAAGAAATAGAGAAGACTAACACCTGAGGGATCAGGAAGGTAATAGTTGAGCTGAATCTTGAAGGCTGTTAGAGAACCCAAGAGGGAGAGCATTTTGGGTGTGGAGTATGCTATGCAGCCTGGTGTGGAGCAGGGAAATAAGATATCGTGTACAGAGGCCAGAAAGTAGGCCCTTTCAGCTGGAACAGTGTAAATGAGGGAGAGTAATATGGAATCACTCTGGAAAGACAGACTGGAGCCAAATGATGCAATACTTTAAATGTCAAATGGAGTTTCTATTTTGTACTAGCAAAAATAAGGAGTCACTGAAACTCCTCCACCAAGGGAGCAAAAAATACTTACTGAATGCTTTCTCTATTCAAGATGCTATGGGAGAAGCAAAAATGAACAATATTCCTGCCCTCACGGATCTTACAATCTAGCAGGAAATAAAGAACATATGGCAAATAGCTCTAGAATAAACAGAAAATTATGTTTATTTAATAAAAGTACAGCACAAACTACTCTGAGAATTCAGAGGACGGAAAGATCATATGCACTTAAAAAGTGCCTATAGGGAAGCTATTAAAGCATATAGGTGGCACAGCAGAGAAAACATGAGCCTGTAGTTAGGAAGCCCTGAGTTTAAATCCAGCCTTAGACCTTACTAGCTCTGACCTGGACAAATCACTTAATCTTTGCTTGTCTGTTTTCTCTTCTGGAAAATGGGAATAGTACCACCGAGCACCCCCCCCACACACACACACCCACTCCCCCTTGTTGTGAAGATCAAATGAGATAATGACTGTAAAGTACTTAGAGTAGTGCCTGGTACATAGTAAGTGCTATATAAATATGATCACTAGCTATAAATTACTGAATTGTATTTCTGAACTGCATCATTTTTCACATGAAATTCCCATAAAAAGTATCCCCAGAAACAATAGATTTTTAAAAAAATATTAGTTGTATTTATACACACACACACACACACACACACACACACACACGCACATACTTAACTGTGTAACAGTAAATATGTCAAAACCTTGTTGAGCATCAGTTTCTTATTTTGTAAAATGAGTACTTTGGACCAGAAGATCTCAAAAGTCATTTTTGTCTCTATGCATGTATATTTGAACCATGGGATTTTAAATTTTATTTTATGAGAAGAATTCACTCACATTACAAGAAGTCAATTGTAACTCCCAGTTCAGAAGACAGGTCCCTAGAGATTACATAGCAATGCATTATTTTATAGACATGCTCTTCTTGCCAAAGCCATATTTAAATGGCAATCAGTTTAAATAAAACTCCACTTTTCTGCTAGCTATTAAGTGATCACCTTTTGGTCTGAAGTTGCATTAGTTAAAATAATGAAAAAGTGAAGAAAATGGGGGTAGAAACTGAGTGGTATTAACAGATGTGATCTCATCAGGGTTCCATTTGTTAAAGAAAAACATTGAATATTAATTAAAAGTTAATTAGACCTAATTGCCAATTAGAAAGAAAAAGTAATTTGAAGCTACCAATAGCCTTTCTATTATTATTACCTTTGAGATTCCTCCACGTGAGAGGGTCCCCTAGCACAGTATTTTACTTTCCTCCTGCATTTCTCTTATATCTTGTACTGTGAAAGTTTGTTTCATGGGTTTGAGTATGGATCAGAATTTTCAAATATCATTGTTGAGTTTAGGGTTATCTGCCAAAACACATCAAGGAGAGGACAGAAGGACCAATGAGAAGGTGATCTTATTACTGATTTTTATGAATGTTAATATTTTAATGCTTAAGAAGTTTTCTTCCCATGACATTTTCTGGCAACTCAAGTAGTATTCATTACAGTGGAATCTCAAAGTCTCTTGTGGACAGTAGCTCAAAGGGAGATAATTTTCAAATGGGAGTGTGTGAGGGTAGTTGGGGGAAAACCCAATTTTCTAAATTTGCCTAGGGTACTAAAGAGGCTTGTCCTCAGCTTTGTGTACCTTAATAAAAGGTGGCTCTGCACATGACTAAGGGGCCATAGCAGACATTGAAAATGACATGAGGAGATGGCTAGGTGGCGCAGTGAGTAGAGCGCTGGCCCTGGAGTCAGAAGGACCTGAGTTCGGATCCGGTCTCAGACACTTAATGCACACACAAACAAAAACCTAGCCGTGTGACCTTGGGCAAGTTACTTAACCCCAATTGCCCTCAAAAAAAAAAAAGAAAGAAAAGAAAAGAAAATGACATCAGAAGCTTTGAAAGCAATAAAGCATAGAACTATTAGTTTTTAAAATATCTTCTGCCTTGTTAAATTCCCCCTGTATTTATAGGACAGATGTTGCTTGAGAGGAGGTAATGCTAGTTTTCATTCTGTCAATATGATCTCCTACTGTTTGGGAAAAGATCACCTTGCAAGGGAGAAATTAACTCCATTACATACTTGGGACTGGGCTTCTATTATCAAAATGGGTGCAACATTTGGTGAAGTTTCAAGAATTGTTATTTAAAATTCAATGCTAAACTTCAGCCCAATAATCTATTTCCCATACATTAGATCACTGATCCATGATAAATGTTTTTGTTCACGACCTGGACAGGATGAAAATCATTAACCTGATTTAAGTGATATCCCTCACTCCCATATCCAAAAAGATTTCATGTCTTAGAAGATATAATACTTTAGATTACAAAATTTTTTCTCCCTCCCCCATCTACACCATAATTAATTTAAAAGGAAAATTCTTACATTCATATGATTAAATTTAAAAAGAATTTATTAAACACTTACTATGTGCAAACATTGTGCTAAGTTCTGGGAATAAAAATACCAAGTAGATGAAAGTCTCTGCCTTTATGGAACATATATTCTAATAGTGTGCTGTAACCCTGAGTTAAAACAGATTTGCATGGGAATCACTTTATTGGCAGAAAGTGATTACTTAATGCCCCTTGCCTGCAGAAGGAGAAAAGTTACTAAGAGCTTGAGAAGGAAGATAAATCTTGGTCTTATGACTTCAAACTTCAAAAAAAAAATGCACAATTCCAGATTCTCTTCAGGTCCCTGAAAGGAGAAAAAGATTTAGGTAAAAAAGCCAACATATAGAAAGAGTGCCACCTTGATCGTGTCCTTGTATCTAGCTTACTGCAAAAGAGACTTCAGGGAATTTCCCTCTTAGATGACATAAGACTCTCTAAACAGAACTAGGATATCATTCTCTGAGAGCTAATTCACTCTGCATATTGTCTGGTATATTCTCACTTGCTGTATTTTCACCTGTATAGCATTTCTGATTTGTTTGCTATTGTCTTGGATAAATGGATTTATTTGCTATTCACTATGTGTATCCTTTGCTTAACTGGCATTTGGTGGGAAGAGTCAAACATCGGAAATTGAGCTTGGAACAATTCATCTCTGATAAGGGACCACTGGAACTCAGCTTGAACCTAAAAATTATTACCTGCAGGTGTGGCCTCCCCACCCCTGCCTCTAGGCTAACAAAATTGGAGAGGAGATAGATATAATTCCAGCCTAATACCCTCTTTCTCTAAGTGGAACACTGATCAGCCTCTGGTCCCAAATTCCTGCCAGTCCTTCTGACAGAAATCAAATACTGCCTTGGAGAAGATTGAACAAGGAGACTAGAGATAATTTATTTATTTATTTGCTTCTTGGAGGGCAATTGGGGTTAAGTGACGTGTCCAAAGTCACACGGCTAGTAAGTGTGTCAAGTGTCTGAGGCTGGATTTGATCTCAGGTCCTCTTGACTCCTGGGCCAATGCTCTATTCACTGCTCTGCATAGCCATCCGGAGATATTTATATCTTGACAGACTCATGTAAAGACATATAACCACCATGCATAGCACATAATGCCCACAATCGGGAGAAAACATATAGGGGATTGGTGGCTAGCAAGTGATATTTTGATTTGGAAAGTAACAACGATGGTGGATATGGCCTTAGAGGAGTAGATTTGCCCATCATTTCCATAAGTAATGTTGGTATTGATTTTATTATGATTCCAGAACTGGTAGTCGAGTGTAGAAAGAAGAGATCCATGCAAGACATTTGGAGATATGCTCTCCAGGGAATAAAGATGGCTGGGACCTGTCTGAAATAGCAAGCATTTTTCAATTAGTTTTGAGACTCACTCTTGAAGGAATTATACAGTTAAATTTCTACCCATATAATTGGAAACTTAATGAAAGTTTTTTAACTGCTCTCTTTGTAAAATACAGTGGTAAGCAGCCAATTTGGATTTTTTCATCTTCCAAATTTCCTCATTTTTTTAGAACTTTCACTTCAGTCTTCTTACTGAGCTTATGCTTACAGCATCGTAAGGTAAGATGTTAAAAAGCAAACATTTCAGATCCCCTTGTTGGCCTACAAAATGCATGATTTAAAATTGATGCTATTTCAATATATTAGGTACCCCTCTCCCTAACCTAATTAATCCTGCCCAACTCATGTTCAGCCAATCAAATCCAGCCATGCTTTTGGTTATCTCAAAGAAATAGTTCAAGTGACCTTAAACCCTTAGTTTATTTTGCTCAACTATGTAGAAAGAATGTTTCTAACAAATTCATTTCACCTTCATGAACTACAGGTTTCTCATTTATGAAATGCGAATAAAAATAATTGCATAACCTTCTTCACAGTGGTACAGGAAGAAAACTCTATAAAACACAAAGTACTAAAGGGCTATGTAAGGGGAGGCTAGGTGGCGCAGTGAGCAAGAGCACCGGCCTCAGAGTTGGGATGACCCGAGATCGAAACCGGCCTCAGAAAATGAGCACCCACATATAAATCATGACTAGCCGTGTAACCTTGAGCAAGTTACTTAACCCCAATAAATGTAAACCATTACATTAGAGAAAATGTGGGCCTGAATTTAGTATAGAAATAACCACCTGGATCCGGAGGATATAAAGAGAACAAAAGGAAAGCCACACTGGGTGAAACTTCTGTAGTGAACCTATGGGAGGACATTGACAAGAATCTTATAAGATGGGTAAGAAGAGATGGCTTGGGATTTCCAGTTTTGGAGAGAATAGCCACATTGATGAGATCTCACATGCATTGCTGTTTTAGAGAAATAATGCCTTCGTGTATTCAATATCTAATAGAAGTCAAGATAATTAGTACTTTTGCCTCCTCATGTCCCACTTCCTAAATCCTCATATAGCAGAAATAACAAATACTTCAGAAATACAGGGACATTTCTTTTTTCATGGACTAGCTTTGCACTTCTTAATGTGAGATTCCTGTATTTAACTTAGAGTGAGAAAAATGAAAAGAAAATATTTTCTCTTTAAATACATTTAGCTAAAATCCTGGACTGAATCCATAATTTTAAAAACTTGTCATTTATAAGTATTGTTAGTATGGCCTATTAGGTAGTTATAAGAAAGTTATACAATAAAGAGAATTTCATATTACACAATCTAGAAATTTCACCCTGACCTAAAAGTGTCATCAATGCATTTTAAATATAGTGTAAAAAAGGTTGCTCAGATGTTTTTAATACATGAATAATATTTTTTTTTTTTGCCTTGGGGACTGTAAGAAATAATTACTATTTAACTTGTAATGAATAAAGGAAAGTAATCCCTCCCTCCCATTTTAAAATCTTTATCTTCTGGAACAGATTTCAAGAAACCTTAATAATGTTATTTCTAAAGATCTAACCTTTTCTAATTTGGGGTTTTCTCATCAAAATAAATTATTCTTTAATAGTCTGTGCACAGGAGGAAATGAAATGACAAGTAGCCCATCCAATCCCCATTCTAGAGAAATCCCCCTGGAATTTATAAAGAAAGAATATGTTCTTCAGGATATTTCCCAGTGGTTCAAGATCTATAGTTGGAAGTGAATGTCTGAAATTCAGTTACTGCATAAGAGACTGGAAAGTCTTAAACCCATGTAGAATTAAAATTATTTAATGGAATATAAAACAAGATTAAAAAAAAAAGAAATGTTTCTCACTAAAGCACATTTCTTAACTTGAAGGATTTACAGAAACAACTGTAGCACTTCAATTCCTCTGACTTGACAAAAAGGTAAGTGTGCCTGGACAATGTTGCTATCTGATTAGGGCTTCTTCCCTCAACTTAATCAAACATGGCTGCTGATCAAGCCACTGCTACTGCATGTTTTTGGTTTCTCTCTTAGTCAATGCATTTGCAATACAGTAACCTTTGCAAATGTGCTTTTAACATCTTAATTCTTCTAGCTTCTTATTTCTTTCATGAATGTGCCTCCTTCTTTTGTTATCAAAGGCAGTCAAGTTCTGATTTTCCAGGTTAATGGAGGAGAATAGTGACATAAATAATCTATTCACAGCAGATAAAACCAAAGCCATTTATATTTATCTTCGGATTGCACTTCCTGTGTTGTTTTTGTTTTTCCCCGGCAGATTTACCTTCCTAATTATGTTTTATTCGAGCCAATATTTAAATTAATCTGCAGTCCCTGAGCACACAACAACTGAGGTGGCCCAGAAGCAGGCATAGTGGCAGGGAGAAATTAGCTCAAGATTAAATATCTGCTGCATACAATCTACAGTGGCTTATATTAATTGCACACCTTTATAGAACACTTTACACACATTATATAATTTGAGCCTCACAACAACCTTACAAGGAAGATATAGCAAGTACAGGGAAGGATTGTTCATTTCATCTCCATTTTGCAGACAATCAAACAGAGGCCCAAAGAGACCTCTGGAAAGTCACATAAGTAGCAAATGGCAGCATTGGCTTACTCATGTAATTACTCTGACTTCCAAACCCATCCTCCTTAGAACACATTACCCTAAGAGCAGGAGGAGTGTTGTGTAGTGAAAGAAATTTGTAGTTCGAAAGTCTACATTATTATGCCTACTAATCATGTGACCTTGAATAGGTTATCTTCCTTTTCTGTTAGTTAATAGGATTAGGGTTTGTCTGTTTTTCTTAATTCAAAATAAGATAAAGTCTATGGAATACTTCTAAGTTATAAAGCACTGTACAAATATAAGATGAAATTGTTATTATAACTGTTGTCATTTTTTATTATGCTGCCTTCCATGTGTGAATAATTAAGAAGTGATCATAATTATTTTTAGATTTTCCTTGGATACTTACCCTGTATAGACTCTTCTTATACAGTACTTTTCCAGGACCTCTTCAATTACTCTCCCTCTCCTTTACATCTGTCTTTATTTTTCCATTAGCTTCGCTTTACTTCTGAATTATTTTTCATTTGCTTAATGTTTCCCTGTAGTGTCAAATTGCACACACATACACACATCAGGGAAAAAATGGTGTATTTTTTTTTACAGTAAGTTGTGACCTCTTTTTTAATGATTTTTTTTTATTAATTTATTGGTTTGTTTGCCAAGAAGAGACTAGAATGACTAATGGCATGTTAGTGAAACCAGTATTTACTTTTGATAAAGGATACCACAATAACAGAAAATTATGTTGTTTTGTTTTCTTTTTGCTTTTGTCTCTGTTTTTGACACTGGGTCTTCCTATCTCACTCAGTCTGGAGGTAAAATGGTCAGTCACTGGCCCAATCTCCTTGCTTATTGGCATGGAAGCTTTGACATGCTTAGTTTCTTATCTGGGTGGACTTACCCCCCTCTAGGCTTCCTAGTAGCCCCATGACCCTGAAGGTTTATCATACTTGTGCCAGACTTAATGTGGACACATGACTGGATTTAGCCCGACTGCAGTTAATAACTCCTAAGCTCAAATGATCCTCTACCTCAGCTTCCCTGATAGTCAGGAGAACAACCATAACAATACATATAATGGTTTTGCAAATTTCAGAGTAGTCCCCCAAACAATCCATGAATCAACTGACATTAAGAGCTTACCTTCAAAATATTAATATTCTAAGGTATTTATTAGCTTATCAAATGATTTGTAGTAGAAAGAAATTATTTCCAGCATTGATATCAAATTATTTAATAACAACAAAGACTATTCCCTAGAGTTGGATTAGTCACTTCTTCAACTCAACAAAGCATGCAAATTCCTTGACCTGAGTCAAGCATTTTAGTAAAACCCAGTGGGTCAGTTGGCATTTGCTTTGTGTCTTAAGGATCAGGTTGTAGTTTAGGCAGATAGAATTGAGTATGGAATGGGGAAGGTCTTAAAGGCATAAAAGATGATGTGAGCAAAAGCAGACTGGGCAAGTGCAGATGGCAACAAGTCATTCAGTTTGGCAGGAGTGGGAGAGAATCATGTGAGAAAATAATAAAGCCTTGCTGTCTTATGAAAAACACAGAGTGCCATGCTATGTTTATTTTGTAGGCAACATAGAGATACAAAGGTATTATGAAAAGAAAAAAAATTGTCTGCAGGAGAGTAAACTGAGCATAAAATGAGAGACTTCAATGACAAGGTTAGGTTGGGAAACTTTCAGGTGCCAGAAGCATATTAAGATGGAAATAGTAAGCACAGAGAGGTATAGGTCTAGAACTCAGTAGAAAGGTTAGACCTGGAAATAAAAATCAGGGAACCAAGGTATAGAGATCATTAAATCCTGCTTGGATAGTTAGAGCTAAATTGTTCAGGCTGCTGGCATAAATACTTATGTATTCCAGTACTACAATGAATCTATGATCCTATTAAATCTGAACCCATTCTTGCCTTCTCATCACATATGATTCTTGTCCATGTCTTCCATCAATCACCCATAGAACATCTAGCTAATGAATGGGGAGACCTTCTTCTAGGATTTTGATTCTTTTTTTTTCTTTTTTATTCTCACATTTTATGTGTACCACATTCCTTCTCTGATGCCTCCTTGTAGTTTTTCAAAAATTATTATAAACTTCAAAGTTACAGGTTATAATACAAGTTTATCAAAAGTGGATATAAAAGATTTCCCATATAAGCAGCTAGGTATTACAGTGGATAGAGCACTTGGCCTACTGTCAGGAAGAAGAGTCAAATCCAGACTGAAGCATTTACAATAAGCTATATGACTCTGCGCAAGGCCCTTTATCTGTTTGCCTCAGTTTCCTCAAATGTAAAATGGGCATAATGATAGGACATAACTCCTAGAGTTTTTACGATGACCAAATGAGATAATAATTGTAAAGCATTTAACATGGAATCTGGCATACCATGGGCACTAGTTAAAGGTTAGTTATTGTTTTTAACAACAAAATCCAAGAGGCAATAATAGAGGGATACTATTCAAACCAAATAATATATTTGAGTATCAGTACCAACAAAACACACTAAATACTTGTATATTCTTGCAAACATACATTCTACTACAAAATATTCTTCAAAGAAATAGAGAACTAATTAAATAACTGGAGGAATAATCAGTATTCAAAACTGGGCTATGCTAATATAATAATACCAATACTACCCAAGTCAATTTATGGTTTCAACACCACACCAATTAAACAAGCAATGAAACAATTTAAAGAACAAGATAAAACAGTAACAAGACTCATTTAGAGGGGGAAAGGATCTATAATATGAAAGAACATAATGAAAAGAAGTAGGAATGAAGGAATGGAACTTTTAGACCTCAAATTATATTATAAAACAATAAAAAAAGCATTTTGTGCTAGTTAAAAAAAATAGAGGAGTATATCAATGAAACAGACTAGACAAGAGAGAATAAAAAATATTGGAATTAAATAACTTAGTGTTCAATAAAGTTGAAAACATAAATTACATAAGAAAGAATTCCCTATTTGATAAGAACTATTTGGAAAACTGAAAAGCAGTCAGTCGTAAATTAGGCTCAGACAGACACCTCACACTATATTCAACAATAAATTCAAAATGGATATGCTACCTGAATATTAACAATCATACCATAAAAATGGGATGAGGAGCAGATGATATACCTTTCATAACTAAGCATAGGATATGTGTTCTTAATGAAACAAATGGCAGAGGGAATTGCAAAAGATAAAATATGTAATTTTCATTACTTGAAGTATAAAAGGTTTTGCTGAAACAAAATTAATCCATGATTAGCAAATTAGATATTAACTGGGACAAAAGGGAATGCTTTTTATCAAATATCTCTGATAAATATTTGGAATTAGAGTTATATAGCCAACTTAGAGAAATGTATAGTACCACAGACTATTGTCTAATAGTCAAGTGATCAAAGGACATGAACAAACAAGTGATCAAAAAAAAATTGCAAACTGTTAACTACCATGTGAAAGAGTGCTCCGATTTAATAATATTAAGAAAAATACAATTCAAAGCAATCCAAAGGAGTCATGTCAAACCTAGCAAACTGGCAAAGATGACAAGAAATAAGATTAATTAATGTTGGAGGGGTTATGGAAAGAAAGGTACACTCATGCATTGCTAGTGTATGTATAAATTGTGCACAACATTCTAGAAAGCAATTTGGAATTGTGTAAATAATGTCACGAAAATGTTCATGTCTGTTGACTCAGAATTTCCACAGCTAAACATGTAATTCAAGGAAGTCATTGACAAAAAGAAATGACTCATATATAACAAAATATTTTTAGTGGTACTGTAATGGAAGCAAACAACTGGAAATAAAATAGATGTTCACTGATTGGGAAAAGGCTGAACAAATTGTGGTCTATGAATGTAGTTGAATATTACCTTGCTATAAGGAATGATGAAAATGAAAAGCATGGAAAGACATTAAACTGATGCAAAAAGCAATAAAAATAGCCAGGACAACAATATACTCAATGACTCTGGCAATTTGAATAGAAAGCAAAATTACCACAAAACAATCAAAAAGGAATATTACTATCAACAGCCATGTAAAAAAAAAATGCTCCAAGTACTAATAATTCAAGAAATGCAAATTAAAGCAACTCTGAGGTTCCATGTAGCAGCAAGCACCCCAGCATATCCAGGATAGCTGCTAGCACAGGTTCTTTGATCTACTTTTCTAAAGGAAAGCAATTCAAAATGGGTTAACAATCTTACTTTAATCAATCAAACATATATCATTTACCTAGTTCAGGAGAAAAAGTCAGCACCCTGAACTTTAGAGAATACAAACAAGTTACAACAGAAAATAACACAATTAAGCAGACAAGGGCTTCCAGCTTTCTGACCATTACATCCATACCTAGTTAGCTACCAATGAGGGAAGCACCAACATCTGGGGTTTTCAAAGCCGAGGGGTGGGGAGCGGCTATTCGGAGGGTGGGGAGCAACTGCTGCCTAGAGTCTCATCTTACCAAATCACTCTTCCTAAAGTGAGCCCCAAAGCAAAACCTCACATCAGGGTATATATAGCCTTCTTCTGGGTCAGAGAATGTCACAACTGTCTTGACCCACTGACCCACAAAGTAATAAGGTGTGGCCATTCCTGAAAAACAAGCCTCCCTCCACAGGCTCCATGTGACCACATTCAGCCTATTAGGGGGCAGAGTATATTTTCAAATCAGGGAAGGTTCTCAGAGTCACTTAAACCTATCTAGGGGCCATGGAGCAGGGAAGATCTTCAGATTCCCATTACACCATATTATGGTACTCAAATTGTCATAGATGACAGAAAAAGGAAATGACAATTTTTAGAATAGCTGTGGAAAAACAGACACAATAATGTATTCTTGATAGAACTGTGAATTCTTCTGTCCATATTGTAAAGGAATTCGGAACTATATACATATAGTCATCAAACTAGGCATAACTTTTGACCCATTGATACCACTACTAGGCAATTATCCCCAACAAGATGTTTTTAAAAAAGAAAAATACACACATGCACACACACACGTCTCTATGTGTGCACGTATAAGAAGGATGAATATGCTAGAATAACTTACAAAGTAACAATATTATTAAAAACTTTGAAAAAAACTTGAAATGTAACTGATAGAATGACAAAATATCATTCAAAAGATGATGAAGGATATTACCCAACCCTCCTGACAAAGATAATTAATTCAAAAACAAAAGGAAGAGTACATTTTTGGATGTCACCAAGGAAGGAATTATCATTTAAAATGATAAAATTGGAAAAATATTTATTATAATTAGTTTTTGAGATGAAGGAAAAGCATAAAGAGAGAAATCTCAGTGATGTAAAATATATCAATTAAAATTGATGTAACAGGGGCGGCTAGGTGGCTCAGTGAATAGAGCGCCGGCCCTGGAATCAGAAGGACCTGAGTTCGGAGCCGGCCTCTGACACTTAATCCATACAAACAAAAACCTAGCCGTGTAACCTTGGGCAAGTTACTTAACCCCAATTGCCCTAAAGGGGAGGCTGGGAGGTGCAGTGAGTAAGAGCGTCGGCCTCAGAGTTGGGATGACCCGAGATCAGATCCGGCCTCAGAAAATGAGCACCCACGCATAAATAATGACTAGCCTTGTAACCTTGAGCACGTTACTTAACCCCAATTGCTTTAAAAAAAAAAAAAAGGAAAAAAAATTGATATAACAAAAAATTATAGTGAATTTATAAAAAAGATTTCCATTTCTATTTCCAAAATAGAATAGGAAAAAGGAATTATATGTGTGTCTCTTGCATCTTGGCTTTAAAATATTTAATAAAATCAACATTTTTTTCAAAGCTGACCTACTTTGTGCTTCTTTCTGTTGTTTTTTGAATTAAATTTTTAAAAAGTTTCTTTAAACCTCTTTTCTTTCTTCTTTTTTTTTGGCAACATTATAAAAAACACTTCTTCCTCAACTCACAAAAAAGAGAGAAAGAAAGAAAAACTAAAAACAAACATAATCATTATAATAAACATAGTAAAAGAAACCAAATGCATACCATTTTCATGTGCAAAATTATGTCTCACTCTTTAGTCTGTCACTGTCAGATTAGTAGCATGCCTCATCACTGGAACTTTATAGTTGTGGATGGTCACTGCTATGATCCTAGATACGATGTTTTCCAAAGTTGTTATTGTATAAACTGTTCTCCTAATTCTGTTCACCTCACTCTGTATCTTATATGTTTTCCTATATTTCTCTAAAACTATCCCTTTTATAATTTGCTAAAGCATAAGAATAGTAAATCACATCCACATACCACAACTTGTTCAGCCATGCCCCCAATGATTGGTAACCTTCCCCTTGTTCCAATTCTTTTATATAGAAAATCAAAGAAAATAAAAGCTTCTATAAATATTTTTGCACACAAAGATCCTTTTCCTCTTTCCTTCATTTTTTTGAAGATATGAACAACTTAGTGACTTTTGGCATATAAGTCCAAATTGCTTTCTCAAATGTCTGTAGTAATTCACAAATATACCAACACTGTACCAGTGTCTAGATTTCTATAGCTCCAGAAACAGTACTCATTTTCTTTGTCATCTTATCTAATTTTAAATGTTATGAGGTAGACCATCAGAATTGTTTTAATTTGCATTTTTAAAAATTATTAGTGATTAGGGGCATTTTTACTATTGCTATGAATACTTTGGATTTCTTTTTTATTAATATTTCTTTTTATATTTTTTTTGCTTTTTGGAGGGGAGAAGGTAGGGCAGTTGGGGTTATGTAACTTGCCCAAGGTCACATGGCTAGTTTTTGTGTTGTGTCTGAGGGTAGATTTGAACTCAGGTCCTCCTGACTCCAGGGCCAGTGCTCTATTCACTGTACCACCTAGCCTCCCAGATACTGTGGATTTCTTGCTTTGACAACTTAATACCCATGCTTTTGATCATTTATCAATTGAGAAATGGCTTTCATTCTTTTATATTTGAATGAACTCTTCATAGATCTTTGATATCACTCCTTTATCAGAGAAATGTGATGCAGAGGTTTTTCCCTCCTTGCTAATTCTTTGCCTTCTAGATTTAACTGTACTGAGTTCAATTTTTATCAAAAAAATTAATTTTCTGCAATCAAAATTGTCTATAATATCTTCTATGAAATTATCTACCACTTTTTTTTTGTTTTTGAACACTTCACTTATCTATAGTTATAAACAGTGAATTTTTTCTGCATTGTACCTCTACTTTATTTATGAATTGACCCTTTATCATTAGGTCATATATCTATTATGCATTTATTTTGGCATATGGTGCAATCTGTTGGTATAAACCTAATTTCTGTCAAATTGCTTTTGAATTTTCATAGCCGTTTTGTTGACAAGTGAGTCCTAATAGACAGGGTTGTTAATTTTCATCAAATATAATGTTACCTTCCTTTATGTTGTATATATACTCTGCTCCACTGATCAAATCCCCTCTACTCTTTAACTCATTCTTATGGTTTTGATGATTTCTATTTTTTATTAGAGTTTTCGATTAGGTAATTCTAGGATTCCTTCCTTCTTACTTTTTATCATTATTTTCCTTGAGAATCTTGACCTATTTTTTCCCTTTGGATTGTTTTATTATTTTTTTAGCTCTATAAGAAAATTCTTTGGTAGTTTGATTGTTGTGACAAGGAATAATTCAAGTAATATGGAGAACATTATCTTTTTTTTTATATTCTCATTGCCCAGCCATGAGTAATTAATGTATCTTCACTTATCTTTCTGTCTTTATCCTATTAAAGTATGCTTTGTTTAGTTCCTATATATGAATAAAAGGTCAACTCCTAAATATTTTATACATTTTATAGGTAATTTGAATGAAAAAAAATTTTTTTAAAGCAATTGGGGTTAAGTAACTTGCTCAAGGTTACACGGCTAGTCATTATTTATGTGTGGGTGCTCATTTTCTGAGGCCGGATTTGATCTCGGGTCATCCCAACTCCGAGGCCGGCACTCTATTCACTGCGCCACCTAGCCGCCCCTGAAATTTTTAAAAATATTTTTTCAAGTGTTTTATTGGTGATACTGTAGGTCCCATCATTCTTCAAAGCTAACAGCTGGGGTGGCTAGGTGGCACAGAGAATAGAGCACCAGCCCTGGAGTCAGGAGGATCTGAGCTCAAATCTAGCCTCAGGCACTTAAGACTTACTAGCTGTGTGATCTTGGGCAAGTCACTTAACTCTAATTGTTCTACCTTTCCCCCTCCAAAAAGCAAAATAAAAGCTAATAGTTTTTAAGCTGGAACAAAGCTAAAAAGTGAAAAGTCTTTAAGTTTAAAAGAGTAATAAGAATTTTGGGACAATCTGTATGTTAAATTGTTGTTGATTTTTTTTTTAAACAAATACTTTATTAACTTCTGTTTTACATCATTCATTTCCGCCAGATTTTGAGTTACAATCATTTTCCCCCCATTATTCCCCTACCCAACCTCCCAGAATAGCAGTCCCACAAGATATCGCTTCCTCCAATATGCTCTCTCCCATACCTTCTCCCATACCCCCATCGACTTTTCCATTAGAGGAAGATGAATCTTTGTGTCCCAATGCCTGCACATCTTATCTCCCAATTATAGGCAAAAGAGTATTAATAATAGTATTTATATATATATTTGAAACATTTAATGTTACGACCTTGAATTTCAGATCCATTTCCTTCCTCCCTTGTCACCCATTCCTTCTTGGGAGATAAGTAATTCAGTATATGTTGTACATGTCTAGCTATGCAAAACATTATCATGGTAGATATATTGTACAAGGCTGCTTATAATTCCCTCCCACTCATCCCACCCCCCACCTGGTCCATTCCCTACATGATCCTGTCCCTCTTCTATAGTGGGTACTTCCAACCTCCCCTCACCCCAAGGATGCCCTCCAATCCATCATCTCTCCTCTCATCCCCCTTCCCCCTATCCTGCTGCAGGTTGAGATATCCCATTTAGTATGTATGTCATTTTCTCCCTGAACCAAATTCAATGTGAATGTGGTTTTGCCTTTTTAGCCTTCCTTATTCTCCCCCTCCTTGCACCCACTTCCCCTACATGAGATAGTTTACCCTACCATGTCTCTCCCCATCTCCTCTTGCCACTTTCCTCTCTCACCTCATAATTTCATCCCTTGAGTACTCTCCCTTCCCAACAAAATCAACCTATGCCCTCTATCCATATATAACTGTAACCATATACACACACATTCACATATGTATTCATATGACCACACCCCCTTCTTCCATTATTTTCATAGTGGGAAAGATATCATCAGTCACAGATATTGCTTTTCCATATAGGAATGTAAATAGTTCAACTTTGATAAGTTCCTTTTGATTTCTTTTCCCTGATTACCTTCTCAGGCATCTCTTACTTCTTGCGTCTGGATGTCAAATTTTCTATTCAACTCTGGTTTTTTCCTCAAGAATGCTTGAAAGTCCTCTATTCCACTGAATGACCATATTTTCCCCTGAAACAAAATACTCAGTTTTGCTGGGTAGGTGACCCTTGGGTTCATTCCCAGTTCTTTTGCCCTCTGGAATATCATATTCCATGCCCTTCGATCCCTCAGTGTAGAAGCTGCCAGGTCCTGGGCTATTCTGATTGTGTTTCCACAATATTGAAATTGTTTCTTCCTGGCCGCTTGTAGTATTTTCTCCTTGATCTGGGGATTCTGGAACCTGGCTATAATATTCCTGGGAGTTTTCTTTTTGGGATCTTTTTCAGGAGGTGATCTGTGGATTCTTTCAACCTCTATTTTGCCCTCTGGATCTAAAACATCAGGGCAGTTTTCCTTGAGAATTTCTTGAAGGGTGATTTCTAGGTTCTTTCCTTGATCATGGCTTTCAGGTAGTCCAATAATTTTTAAATTGTCTCTCCTGGATCTATTTTCCAGGTCAGTGGTTTTTCCCATGAGATATTTCACATTGCCTTCTAATCTTTCATTTGTTTGGATCTGCTGAACAGCATCTTGATTTCTCATAAAGTCATTAGCTTCCATTTGCTCCAGTCTAACTCTGAAGGAATGAATCTCCTCAGTGAACTTTTGAGATTCTTTTCCCATCTGGCAAATTCGACTTTTTAAGGCATTCTTCTCCTCATTGCCCTTTTGGGCCTCCTTTGCCATTTGAGTTAGTCTATTTTAAGGTGTTGTTTTCCTCAGTCAGGCTGTTGACCCTCATTTCATACTTTTCCTGCATCCTTCTCATTTCTCTTTCTAATTTTTCCTCCACTTCTCTTATTTGATTTTTAAAGTCCTTCTTAAGGTCCTCTATGGCCTGCAACCCACTCATGTTTTCCCCTGGGGCTTTTGGAGCAGGATTTCTGACCTCACAGTCCTTTTCCCGCTCTATGCCCCCAAAATAGGAGTCTAGGGTTGCATTTTTCTGTTTCCTTTGCCTTGGCATGTTGCCGCTTAATTACTTGACTTTTGGGCTTGTTGCCACACTATGGCTTTAAGGCCAGATAGAGGAATTTTCGTCCTGAATGTGTGGGGGGCAACTTCCGTTTCTGGCAAGCTATAAACCCACCCACAACTTCCACCCTACATCACAATCCAGATCCAGGGAGGTTAAAGCAAGAGCGATTACCCCCCAAGACTGATCGCTGGATCTCCCCACGATTTGTAGGCTGGGAGCCAGAAATGCCTCTGAAAACTACAAAATGGCGTGTCTCCTCAGCAGCTTCTAGCCCCCAGGGAGGGAGCTGACGCATTCCCCAAATACAGGTCCCAAAGTCCATAGGACACTAACCTCTTACTTTTTCCTAGGCAAGTCTATGTTGATAATTCTGGCGTCTCCACAGTTCCTGGTGTTCTGGGGTTCCTCCAGCCGGCTGCTGGCCCTGCCGCCCTGGGGCTAAAACCTCGGCTCACGTGGACCTGGGCTCGGCTCGGCTCCTGTGCTCTGCGCGCTGCCGGCTCCCAGACCACTGCGCTGGTCCTTCCTGCAGGGTGCTGGGCTGTCCTCAGCTTAGCTGTCCTTAGCTTCTCTGTGTCGTTCTGTGGGTGCTGGGGCTCCAGAAGATTTTCAGAGTCCTTTTTTACATAGTTTGTGGAGAATCTGGGGGCAGAGAGGCTTGGACGAGCTGTTTCTATTCTGCCATCTTGGCTCCGCCCCCCTGTTGTTGATTTTTTAAATCTTGCTTTACGTCATATTTTGCTATTTTGTTGATTTTACCATTTTAATTAATTTTAGTTTACTTTGTATAACATTTGCAAAAAATAATTCCTTTTTGCTTATATTTTTCTCAATTTCATAATTTCCTAAAATAATAGTGGTGATAATGCATATCCTTGCTTTACCCCTGATCTTATTGGTAGGTCCTCTAGTTTATCTTCATTACATATAATGTTTCCTCTTTGTTTTAGATTGATACTATTTATTATATAAAGGAAAGGTCCATTTAATCCTATGGTTTTTTAAAATTTAAGCATAAATAGGTATTTCATATTGAGAAAATCCTGTTCTGAATCTTGACTGTGAGTTCTTAAATGCAATGCTAATAAAGTCTAGTGTTTAGCAAATTATTCCTACCTTCCAAGGATTCAAGTAGGGGCTCACCAATAAACTGAGATGGGTTAGAACACAACTACCTAAATACAAAGATATTTATCATTGTAAGGCTGGCCACTAGGTAATGAATTCTTTGACCATTGGATCTCATACAAGACACATAGATACATGTATTTTAAATAGAGCATCAGTTAAGGCATAACTGACATCATTTATCTGATGACTTTAAAAAGCAAATATGTTAATAACTAAATTAGTTCCAAAAAATCATGTTGTACATTCAGAGTATTCTTTTCTTAGCTAAAATGAATACTAGTACCACATCATTTCAAATTTTAATTTTTAAAGATGTTTTTATGTTTATTTTGTCTTCTTAACATTGTATTTTGCTACATAACCAATACTTTTAAGCATTTTTTATTAGATGCCTTAAACATAAATGTAAACAGTTACCCTCATACTAAAATTATTATCCCCATCAAATACTTGGACTCAGAATCTCTGAAAATACATGCTTCCATTTCCCTTCAGCTCCTCCCCCATTGTTGAAAAACTGAGAGTTTTACAATAGCAAAACCAATCTCTTTTTTTCTGACAGAAATGGATTAATCATACTACAGCCCAGCTAGGACTTGTTTCTCCTGTAACAGTCATAACATATTCTTAAAAAAAATAAGTGGGGGTTAAAAATATATGGAGTGAAGAATTGTGGTTAGTTATATTTTGAATTGAAGAACATAATTTCCTATATGCAGCAAATTTTCCTCAAGAATCTAAGAGATAAAGAATATAATATTTAGCTTGGGCTATTTCCAAATGCTGTGTATGTATCAATACAGATATGAACATATACATACATGTGAAGCAGTGCATGTATATAGGAATGATATTTATGTTACTCATCAACCTTTAGAGAAGCAGGATGACATAATTTATTTTCACTGCTCTGATTTATAGCATCGTTACATCCAAAATTAAACAAAAGAAAAATGTAAATGCTCAGCTATCAAAATAATATTACCACTGAAACAAAAGACAGATTCAATTTTGTTATTCTCACTCAGATGAAATTCTCATTCTACAGAGGAATTAGAAGCCTTTCTATTATTATGAAGTGCTTTCTATAACTTCCTTATGAGTGTCGAATTTTTATAGTTTATTTTGGATTCTGACTCAGGGGGATAAATTTGGCATTTTATAGCCCAGCATCAGATCAGAATTTTTTTCATTCTTTTCAGAAAGACCTTTGGAGCTCTCAGATATATAGGTAGATAGGGTACAAGTGTTATGCTTTTGAAAGTGGGATGTACAAAATACTGCCTGAGGGATAGCTAATTGACTTCCATTGTAATGCACTGCCCCAAGCGGATTGGTGTTCTTTATATGTCTTAGTCATTTTTAATTTTACTTCTTCGTGTTTCAAGAAAAGGTTATTTCTGTCTGCTTTAATCATGCAACAAGGAAAAGAAAACAAGGCAAAGGATTTTCAGTCATAGATACAAACTCTTAAAATCTAAGAGGGTTCTAAGAAGATGAACACAACATTCAAATCAAATAATTTTCTCCAGATTTTGCGACAATTACAAATATTTTCTGGAATATTTGATTTCAAACATTATATTCTCTTTACTATGGCTTAAATTTCGTAAATTAAATTTCATAGCACAGTGGTGTATTTACTCTACAATTAATAAACACTGCTTACTTATTATAATGATTCATTGTTTACCATCTTGGGCTATTAGTTTAGCTTAGGGTCTTGAGCCTAAAAGCACTATTTTTGCAAAACACTTAAGGCAATCATAAGTCCATAGAAGCCTTCTGTATAACCTATTTTACTGACAAACAATTACATTTTAGATTGAAGAGGTGAAATGATTAAGAATATTTGACTTAGTTGCCATGACAGCATGCATTTTTCATCAGGCACAGTGTAATTACTACAATTTCAATGATGTAAAATCAAGAAAGATGATAACAAACAGCAGAACCATGGAGATATTGCCATTGCAACCAGGTTGCCATAGCAACAGTGATAATAATCCCAGTGATAGATGTTTTCTCTTGCTCTTTCCATTTTGTACGGTTATAACATTCAGAGCCAGTTTTTACCACAGCTTTTTATAGTTTATTAGACTGTCAAAATAGTTTATGAGATGTTGTTGCAAAGGAAATGACTGAGTTCCGTAGCCTAATAAAAATGCCAAATACTCTGTTTACATACTGCTCTAGCACTTAACAAACATTAAAAAATTGTATGAAAAATGATTTGATATTGTATCTGTATTAATCAATTTGCAAGGCATAAGCTTTGTCACTGAAGGTCAAATGAATGCCTTCAAAGCACTACTCTTAGAGGGTCCTTTGCAGTTGGGTCCTGACACCATAATACCAACCCCTTTTACCTGAATGTTAGTGCAAAGCAAACAACCCACAGGAAATACTTTGTAAGGCTACAAGATAAATAGTTATAGAAGGTCCAAACCACACGTGTGTTTTAAATAGTTTGGTGGAAATATTTAAAGTGGAGAGTCAGAAAAATTGGAATTGAACTTTTAAAGAAAACAATTTCTGGAGACAACCAAAGATACAGACTAATAATTCCAGACATTTACAGAATAAATAGAGTGTATGTGTTTAGGAAGAAGTCAAACATATACAATGGTACGTGTATGGATGTAAGAGGCATCTGAAGGAGACACTATATTGTACAAATTTGCATATATAAACTCAGGAATATGAGGTAAATTATGCATGGACATACATAATCAAATATCTTACAGCAGCTATTTCCCCCTTTAAATGAAAGGCTCAAGGTAGTAAATATTCTTGTGTTTCATATCTATGATGCTGTTGGTGTGAGGAACTCTCAGTGTGAATACTCCCTCCATTGCTACAGATCTGAAATTTGCCTACTGCAACTTAAGATCAGCTTCCTGAGAGCACTGAGACATTTATTGACTTGCCCATCGGCAGAAATCCAGCATATGGTAAAGGAAAACTTGAATTCCAGTCTACTAGACTCCAAGACCAGCCCTCTCAACCCTTTATCCTGCTGCTACTCAGCAAATCTACTTCCATACAAATCTACCAAGTATTTTATTCAGTTAGAGAAGGTTCCTTGAAGATAAATATGTCCACATTAATCCTCTATCCATGTTCAGTTCATTTTTGGCTTAACTTGCTTTCTGTGCTACTTCTCCATCTTGTCAACAGCATCTGATCCTCCTCCCCAACTCTTCAAGACTCCTTTTGTGTATTGTCTTCCCCTATTAGGAAGACTACAAGCTTCTTGAAGGTAGATAGTATTTTAGTTGTTTATACTTGCATTCTCGGCATCCAGCACAGTGCTCAACACATAGTAAGTGTTTAATAAATGCTTTATTTTTATATTTCTCCATCAAAAGCAAATAAGGCACAAACTTTGTAAGAATACATTCACTATTTCTGCTGAACAATCAATTTGCTGAATTATTTCCAGCAGCACACTCACTGGATCATGCTTCTACTTACTATACTATTTCCTTCATAGTAAAACCATACCACTATTGCTACCATGCATATGCACATTCATGAATTGTGGCAGTAGATAATATAATCTTCTTTTTTTTTTTGCTTTTGGAAGGGGGGACAGTAGGGCAATTGGGCTTAAGTGACTTGCACAAGGTCACATGGCTAGTAAGTGTTAAGTATCTGAGGTCAAATCTGAGCTCAGGTACTCCTAACTCCAGGGCCAATACTCTATTCACTGTGTCGCCTAGCTGCCCCAGATAATAGAAACTTCTGAATGAATCATATATTTAAAAGACTGAATCAAAAGCAAAAACATTCTAGCTGTCAAATTTTAATTGATCAAGTGAAAATATGAGGTAGGCATAAGAACTAGATCTGTGTTTTCATTAGTAAGGAAAATTCTCTGCTGAGAACTCTATCAATGCTATTTGGACTATAACCCTCCATGAATGCTGGCTGGCCTGGTATGAAATATAGTTCCATACCTTATCATTATATAAAGTTTCAAAGAGGGTGAGAGGGTCCATTGCTCACGGTCCTTAGCCAGTATAGTGAAAGTCAGAAATCGAACCCAGGTCTTCCTGGCTCAGATGCCATCTTTTATATCCTATGCTGTGTTCCCTCTCTGAAATATTGGGGTGAAAATGGGGTGGAGACAAAAATCACTAAACTAGCTGTCAGGAGATCTGTTCTGAGCTCTCTTTCCATCTAGCTATGTGACCTTGAAAAAATAACTTCTCTCCAGACCTCAGTTCTATTATCTATAAAAATAAGTGGTAGATTAGATGACTTCTAAGGTCTCTTCAAACTCTAAAATTCTATTATCCTGAAGCTTATTTTTAGGAGTGCTTATCATTTTAGTCACAAATATGGAATTGAAAAACATTTCACTTCTCTGATTGAAAAGATTGGTGATTCCATCAGGGTGGGTACTCTCTACATGTATGAAGATTATAATCCTTCCATATTTTAGCAGATGAATTGTAGCAAGAAATTTTCTCTACCAAAAGAAACCTTTGTAATTAACTGGGCTGGCACTTGAACAACAATCCATTACTGAACATTTAGTCAAAACTTTTCTAGTCTAGTAGGATCTGTCAAACATGGGCCCATCTTGTGGAGCTTTCAGGAATAAAGGGTCACTGCCTATGCTTTGATATAGGACCTGACATAGGGTTTTAATGGAGCTAAGTTTCAGTTCTTCCAATAAGTCTACAAGGACTAACATAGATCTGTTATGATGCAAAAAGTGTGCTAGGTGTTGGGAATTTAGAAAAATATCCGTCTTTGTGGGATGGAGCCAAGATGGTGGAATGAAAGTAGGAACTCAAATGAACTCAGCCATGAATCCCTTCAGTTACCCCTAAAAAGTGAATCTGAATGGATTTTAGAGTGGCAGAATCTATGGGCAGACAGAGTGTGGCAGATTTCCAGCTCAATAAAGTATGAACAGGTAGAATTTGTTGCCCTGGGTGGGGGAGCACAGAATGTGTGGGCTGCACCAGCACAGACCCAACCATAGTGGAGTCAGAGCAAGCCTGGACAAACTAACTCAACTAATGTAGGGGTGATTCACAGACCTCTCACCACAGGACAGGGGCCTGGCAGAGCTGGGTAGGAGACAAACTAGGGCTATCAGCCCATAGTCTGGATGTTTAAAAATCACCTACACGAACTTCCAGGAGCTAAGATAGCAGAATACATTGTAATTGCTCTAATTTTCTTCTCTGACCCTTAAAAACCCAGAGAATATTGCCCAGGGTAAAATCCTGAAATAGTGGAGCCAGCTGGAGGCTTGGGAGTCCTAGAGGAAGGGCATGGCTCTGGGTGTGCTGAGGCTAAAGTGCAGGACAGAAGACATCCCAACAAGCCCCATCTCAGCCAACCAATGGGAGATCCTGAACCCCAGTAGGGTGGAGTCAACAAGTGCTAACACCGGAACTCCAGGAGTGACTTTGCACAACCAGGGGAATTGGTAGACACCAGCATGGCCCCAGGCAACAGCAGTTGAGCCTGCATGAGCTCTAGCCCAGGGACACAGAGGCAGAATCCTGAAGTGGCCAGACCACCCATCACCTACACCTCATGACGTGACCTTCAGTGTAACCCCAGGGAAATCAGAAACACCAAAAGTCCTGGCCTGGGCCTCAGTCTTGGTACTCAGAGGCCACAGCACACAAAGTCAATAACCAGGCCCTTAACTCCCAACATAAGAAGCATGGGTCAGAGCCCTCTGTACCCCAGAAGCAGGGGTACAGCTCTCTGTACCCACTTTAAAAGCCAGCAAATAAGCAATCACAAAGGTCAAAAAGCAAATTGGAAAAACAAAGATTTTAGAATTCTATTATCCTGAGTGAGAAGAACCAAATTCAGAATAGGAAAGCATTGATCCTACACCCACATCTAAAACCTCCGAAGAGAATATGAACGGGTCTCAAGCCCAAAAACATTATTGGAAGAGCCCAAGGAGGACTTTAATAGCCAAATTAGAGAGGTAGAAGATAAATTGAACAATTATTTTTAAAAATATAGTTGACAAAATGAAAAAAAAAACATTTCACTGAAGGAAACAGCTCCTTAAAAAGTAAAATTTGTCAAATGCGAAAGGAGGCTCAAAATCTAACTGGAGAAAATAATTCCTTAGAAGTAAAAACTGAACAAATATAAAGGGAGATTCAAAAACTAAGGAAAATAATTTGCTAAAAATTAGGATAAGACAAATTGAAGCTAATGACTCTATGGGGCATCAAGAATCAGTCAAACAAAATCTAAAGAATGAAAAAATAGAAGAAAATGTCAAATATCTCATTGGAACAACAACTGATCTGGAAAATAGATCCAGGAGAGATAATGTAAGAATTATTAGTCTACCAGAAAGTCATGGTGAAAAAGATCCTGGACAACATCTTCCAAGAAATCATCAAGGAAAATTGCCCTGATGTCCTAGAACCAGAGGGTAAAATAGTTATCAAAGAAATTTACCAAACACTTCCTGAAAGAGAACCCAAATTGAAAACTCCAAGGAATATTGTGGCCAAATTCCAGAATTATCAGGTCAAGGAGAAAATCCTGCAAGCAGTCAGAAAGAAGCAATTCAGATATCATGGAACTACAGTCAGGATCACACAGGACCTAGCAGCTTCTACATTAAAAGATTAGAGGGACTAGAATATGATATATTGTAAGGCAAAGGAGCTTGGACTACAAGCAAGAATCAAATACACAGCAAAACTGAGCATAATTTTTCAGGCAAGGAGATGATCATTCAATGAAATAAGAGACTTCCAGATCTTCCTGATGAAAATGCCAAAGGTCAAAGGAAAATTTGATCTGCAAATGAAAGATTCAAGAGATATACAAAAAAATAAACAGAGAAAACACCCACCCACCCCCCCCCCCACACACACACACACACGTTATTCAATAAAAGCAACCTGTTTACATCCCTATATGGGAGGATGATACCTGTCAATATTGAGAATTGTACAATTATCATGACATTTAAAAGAAATATACACAGATAGAAGGTGTGGGTATAAATAGAAGATTTAAAAAAATTCATAAAGGGGTACAAAGGGATTTTAGTAGAACAAGAAGAAAGGAGGAGGCAGAAAAAGGTAAATTATGCCACATGAAGAGGCATAAAAACATTATGATAGAGGGAGATGAACATTGTAAGAGTTTTACTCTCATTGGTTTTGGTTCAAGGAGGGAATAAGATACTAAGTTCAGTAAAGGAATCTAACACGAAGAGACAAATAAACTTATTATAGTAGGGGGAAATAAGGGGGGAATAAAATAGTTTTGTAAAGTATAAAAATCTAACATGTCCTACAGGCAGTAGGAGAGAAAAGGGGAAATAAAAAATGTGGGGTTAGAAGGGAGGGAAGTAGTAGTGAGGGAAAAGGGTAGGAAAAGAAAGGGGGGCTGATAGGGAGGAAATATTGAGGGAGCAAAAGGAAAACTCTTAAGGAGGGCAAGGGAGAAGGAAGAAATAAAAGCATAAACAGGGGAGGGGAAATGATGGAGAGAAAGAGACAAAGAGTAATCATAACTATGAATATGAATGGGATGAATTCTCCCATAAAACATTGGTGGGTAGCAGAATGGATTAAAAACTATAATCATATAATATGCTTCCTACAAGAAACACATTTGAAACAGGGGGATATACACAGGGTAAAGGTAAAAGGCTGTAGTAGAATATATTATGCTTCAGCTAGAGGAAGAAGAAGAAGAAGAAGAAGAAGAAGAAGAAGAAGAAGAAGAAGAAGAAAAAGAAGAAGAAGAAGAAGAAGAAGAAGAAGAAGAAGAAGAAGAAGAAGCGATCCTAATCTCAGACAAGCAAAAGCAAAAAACCAGATCTAATTAAAAGAGATAAGGCAGGAAACTATATCCTACTAAAAGGCACCACTGACAATGAAGCAATATCATATTAAGCATATATTCACCAAGTGGTATAGCATCCAGATTCTTAGAGGTGAAGTTAAGGGAGTTAGAGGAATATATAGATAGCAAAACCATACTAGCAGGGGACCCCCTGCTTCCTCCTCTCTGAACTTGATAAATCTAACCTCAAAATAAAAAATAAAGAAGTAAAGGAAGTGAACAGAATTTTAGAGAAGGTAGATATGATAGGCTTCTGGAGAAAATTAAATGGGGATAAAAAGTAATATACCTTCTTCTCAATGGTACATGGCATATACACAAAAATTGACTATGTACTAGGGCATAAAGAACTCACAATACAGTGCAGACGAGCAGAAATAATAAATGCATTCTTTTCAGATCATGATGAAATAAAAATTATATGTAATAAATGGCCATGGAAAGATAGACTAAAAACTAATTGGAAACTAAATAATCTAATCCTAAAGAATTAATGGGTCAAAAAACAAATAGTAGAAACAATCAGTAACTTCATTCAAGAGAAGGACAATAAAGAGATAACATATCAAAACTTATGGGATGTGGTTAAAGCTGTTCTTAGGGGAAATTTTATATCTCTGAATGCTCACATGAATAAAATAGAGAAAAAGGAGATCAATTAATTGGACATGCAACTGCAAAAGCTAGAAAAAGAACAAATTGAAAATTGCAATTAAATACTAAGTTAAAAATATTTAAAACCAAAGGAGAGATTAATAATAAAGTTGAAATTAAGAAAACTAATCAACTTATAAATAAAACCAAGAGCTGGTTTTATGAAAAAAAAAAACAATAAAATTGATAAATCTTTAGTCAATTTAATTTTAAAAAGAAGGAAGAAAACCAAATTACCTGTATCAGAAACAAAAAGTGTGAATTTGCCTCCAAAGAAGAGGAATTTAAAGCAACAATTAAAAATTATTTTGCCCAGTTGTATGGCCATAAATTTGACAATCTTAGTGAAATGGATGAATATTTACAAAAATGCAAAATGCTCAGATTAACAGAAGAGGAAGTAAAATACTTAAATAACTCCATCTGAGAAAAAGAAATTAAACAAGTCATCAATGAATACCCTAGGAAAAAATCTGCAGGGCCAGATGGATTTACAAGCAAATTCTGTCAAACATTTAGAGAGCAATTAATTCTAATAATTTACAGACTATTTAGGGAAATTGGAGAAAACAGAGTTCTACCAAATTCTCTTTATGATCCAAATATGGTACTGATACCTAAATTGGTATCAGAGAGAGAAAATTTTAGATCCATTTCCCTAATTGAATAGAGATGCAAAAATTGTAAATGAAACATTAGCAAAAAGATCACAGCAACTTATTATGAGAATAATACACGTTGATCAGGTAGGTTTTATTCCAGAAATGGAAGGCTTGCTCAATATGAGTATCGTATCTTACTCAACTATGAGTATCAACAACAAAATTGATAGAAACCATATGATTATCTCAATAGATGCAGAGAAGTCTTCTGACAAAATACAACATCCATTCATATTAAAAACACTAGAAAGCATAGGAATAAAATGGAGTCTTCCTTAAAATAATAAGTAGCATCTATACAAAACCATCAGCAACCATTCTATGTAATGGGGATATACTACGATCATTTCCAAAAAGATGGGATATGAAACAAAGATGGCCACTAACACCACTGTTATTCAGTTTGGTGCTAGAAATGTTAGCTATAGCAATAAGAGATGGAAAAGAAATAGAAGAAATTAGATTAGGTAAAGAAGAGATTAAGGTTTCACTCTTTGCAGATGATATGATGATATACTTAGAGAATCCTAGAGAATCAAGTAAAAAAAAAAATGAGATAAATTTGGCAAAGTTTCAGGATATAAAATAAACCTACATAAATACTTGGCATTCCTATATATTTCTAATGAAGCTCAACAGCAAGAAATAGAAAGAGAAATTCCATTTAAAGCTACTTAGGAGAATTCTCTATATTCTTGATCCTAAGAGGTCATACTGTTTAAATCATAGCAAATTTTTTGTTGTTGTTGTTCTAGGAAATATTGTTTCTTACTTGGTATGGATTTGATGTATGATTATGCCATTGCATGTAATTTATGAAATGATTCTATTGGGATATTCATTATTTAATGTCTTAAGGCCAATAACTCCAAATTCTATAGCAGTTTAACAATAAAAATAAATATAGACCAAAAAGATCAGCATGCATTTGGTTTTGTTACTACAAAACACTGAATTTTCAGCATTTAGAATTTGAATATCTATTTTACTCTTCTATGTCTATAAATAATTCTTATTAAAAGTTCAGACTAAAATTAATTGAGCTGGGGATTTCAAATTTCAGTGCTTAAAATTTTACCTAAATTTTTGGCCAAAATTATTTAAAGTCTGAGGTTCATTATGTAATGCTAGAGAGTGATTTGATACCAAAAAAAAAAAAAAGAAAGAAATGTAAAATTAAGAAAACTGTAGCAATATTTCAAACTCTACTGTCCAACATATATGCCTCTCAATTAAGTAGATAATTCAGACCAATTCACTGTTAAAATTGATGGTGTGATCTGAGTTTCAGTTTGGTAGACAAAGACAGAGAAGGAGAGAAGAAAAATAGAGAGGTCATTTATTAAGTACTTAAAATGTCCTAGGCATAGTGCTAAGTCTAAGAGGTGCAAATACAAGAAAATAGGGCAGCCATTTCTCTCAAAAAGATTACATTCCAATAGAATATACACATAAAGAGTAGCTAGGAAGTGGGGGAGGGAGAAAGCATGACTATATTGGAACACAAATGCTGGTGGTGAGGTAGAGCAAACTAGAAACTGATTTGAAGTGGAAGGGAAGGGAGCATGGCTAGGGTAATTCATGAAATGATTCTGACCAGGAATTTACTGATCAGAAGCACAGGTTGCAGGATAGAAATGTATTAGAATGTGTGAAGGTGAGTTGACTTTTGAGTAAATCTGGTTAATCTGTTTATATAAGATTTTATGTTTTTGTAACTATGCATTTTATTTAAGTTTTTAAATTGGTTGCCATTTAATTAGGTATGATAGTCTCAAACAGTTTCCTTCCTTTTTTTCTAAGTCTAATGAATTTAATATTTTCTTACCTTGAAAATTTGTTATTTTTCTTAACTTTTAAAATCACATTATGCAATAGTCTATATATGTTTTATTAATCTTTGGGGGAAAGCAGCACACACACAAAGATATAAAATGCGTATTTTATTTTCAGAATTTTTGTGCATTGATTTAGCTTTTTTTAACCTAGTTGTTTTTCTTTTTCTTTTTTCTTTTTTTTTTTTTTTTTTGCTTTTTGGAGGGCAATTGGAGTTAAGTGACTAGTTTTTTTGTTTGTTTGTTTGTTTGTTTTTTGTTTGCTTGTTTTTTGTGCCTGTGTTAAGTGTCTGAGGCCGGATCCAAACCCAGGTCCTCCTGACTCCAGGACCAGTGCTCTATTCACTGTACCACCTAGCCGCCCCTTAACCTATTTGTTTTCAAGAACTTTTCTTTATCTTTTGTTAATAAATTGTTTTGAAATATAAAATTTTCCCTAAGGATTTCTTTAGCAGTATTTCAAATATTTAGACGTGTTTCAGAAATATTTCTTTTATTTTAATTTGCAAATGATTCTGTAATCTATTTTTTAAAGATCATGCCATTTAGTCTCCATATATGTACAAATTACTCTTACTGATGATAGCATTACCTGCTTTCAAGTTTATGAAGGATTTGTTTGAATTTCTGTTTTCCTGTATTTCTTTTTGAGTTATTTATGCCTTATTTGTCCTTTTTTTTTTTTAGAATTTATTTGGTCAATTTCTGTAAAGGTGCCATAAAAATTGAAGACATGTTTAATTCTTTTTTTTTCTTTTTTTTGGAGAGGGGAAGGTAGGGCAATTGGGGTTAAGTGACTTGCCTAAGGTCACAAGGCTAGTTTTTGTGTTGTGTCTGAGGCCATACTTGAACTCAGGTCCTCCTGACTCCAGGACCAGTGCTCTATTCATTATGCCACCTAGCCACCCCAACATGTTTAATTCTTATGCTTCCAATTCAGCAACTACCAGAAAGCTATCGTATTCGGTATTTTTCTTTTTTCTTTTTTTCTTGCTTTTTGGAGGGCAATTGGGGGGGTTAAGTAACTTGCCCAAGGTCACACGGCTGGGTTTTTGTTTGTGTGTGTGTTAAATGTCAGAGGCCGGATCCAAACTCAGGTCCTTCTGACTCCAGGGCTGACACTCTACTCACTGCACCACCTAGCCGCCCCCTGGTATTTTTCTAAAATTCTATTTTAATATTTTATTTGTTATTTATGTCTCTGTTAGAGTTTTTCAAGTCTAAAATAATCACATCTCTAGTTGCCAAGAAACTTTTCCTTACACCTAATTTAAATCTGCCTCCCTGAAACTTCTAATTATGGCAACCTTCTTTGCCCTCTCTCAACAAGTAATTGAATACAGCTAAAGTAAGCTAACATTATATCTATTTCAAAGTTACTATTCTATAAGCTAAAAGATAAAGTCAAAATAAAATTGTTGCTGCCCTCAAAGAGCTTGCATTCTGATAGAGATATGACCTATACACAGAGAAATAAAATAAAAGATAGACAGTGAAAGGGGAATAGAAGAAATTGAGATATTCTTGGAATATTTAAGTAAGGAAAGAACAACAATATCAGGTGATTTGAGGATTTATAGAGTACCTCACAAATCTATTTTTTCCTCAAGGATGATACAACAATTTCAATTGCATTGCTGATATCCAACTAAACTATATCTATTCCATTTCCTTGGCATACTATTTTAGTAACCTCAGAAAGGGAAATGAAGTTACTCCAAGAGCACTTCACTTTACTTGACATAACTATGTCCATTCTAGCTCTCACTGATACTTTTTCATGCTGTGAGTACTTACAAACTCTCTCTTATTATTTGTGATGAAATTTTTTCCAGCAATCAATGTCAAGCTCTCTGGATAAAATAGAATGAAATAATTAGCTGCCTTATATTTTACAAACTCTAAACTTTTCTATCTCCACTTCTCAGATAACTCTAACAGTTTTCAACCATGTCTAATAGTGGACCTGTATGAAGTTATACATATTCTTTCAGTTATCTTGAATGCAGTTGATCTTAGCTAGATGATTTGAACTCCTTGAGGACAGTGAGTTTCTCTATTACTAATTTCTCACTAAATTTGTCTTTCAATTCCCTGTTGTTTTTCATGCTATTAAGATATTTTGTTTTAACATCATTTGCATTTTCCCCTCTGACAATGCTATCCCTATAATAAAGAACAAGAAATGGGGGAGAGTGGGAAGAAGTTCATTAAAAAAAACACACACACACATAAAAAACAACCTTGATATTATGAACTGTGTTTTATACTTGGTCTTAACTCTCTCTCCAACACACGTTGCTAGTGAATTCCCTCTGGGATCACCTCTCATTTACAAGGTATATATCTTGTGGGGTGTGTGTGCGCGCGCGCGCGTTATTTTTCAGCAATGCATTTGAAATTGTGTGTGTTTGTGGGTGTGGGTTTGGGTGTGGGTGTGGAGGGGTTGTTTGAATAGCTTGTATGTATCTCCCTTTAGAATGTGACCTTGTGGTCCAGGAATATGTTTTTATCTTTCTTTTTATTACTTGCCACAGTGTCTGAGGGCACATAGTTAAGTGCTTAATAAATGCTACTTGAATAACAATGATTCTATATCCAAAGTTCTCTACCTCTGTCAGGAAGGATGGGAGCATGAGATATCTCTTCCTTGGGATTGGTTTGGCTATTATAAGTCTACATCATTGTTTTAATTGTTTTATTGATGTTCTTTCCATTGCTGTAATTATTGAGTATATTTTTCTTGGTTGTCCTTAATTTCATTTTGTATCAATTCATCTAAGTCTTCCCAAATAGCTTCCTATTCATCATACTCCCAAGTCCTTATGACATTATTCCATTATATACATATACCATAGGTTATTAAACCATTTTCTAATTTATTTAAAACTACATTGCTTTCCAATTCTTCGCTAATACAAAAAAAAAGGTCCCTAGAAATATGTTGATACAGATATGACTTTTCTTTTTATCACTGACTTCTTTAAGGAATACACCTAGTAGTGGGATACCTGGAGCAAAGATCATAGAGGTTTTAGTTGTCCTCTTTGTATCATTCTGGATTCTTTTCCAGAATGATTGGATTTGTTCACAACTCCACCAATAGTACATCAGTGTGCTAGTCTTTTTTGCAGAGTCTGTTTTCTATTATTCTATTTTATTTTTTTCTATTATTCTATTTTATTATTCTATTATTCTATATTTTTCTATTTTCTATATCTATTATTCCCATTTTGTAGTGTTTACCATTATGCTAAGTATAAATGAAATTACAGTTGCTTTGATTTTCATTTCTTCTATTAATTATAATTTGAAACATTCTATCTCTTAGTGAAAATAGCTTACATTTCTTTTAAAAATTCTCTGTTCAGATTCTTTTATAACTTATCCACTAAGGATGAGCACAGTAGTCTTATGTATTTCTGTTAATTGAGTATATATCTTAAACTATACTTATGAGAAAAATTTGATTCAAACATTTTCACCCCATCAATTGCTTTGCTTATTCTAGTAGTATTAATATTGATTAGATAAAAGTTTTTCAATTTAATGATCAAAATATCTATTTTATTTTGTTCAATTGACTCTATTCTTCATTTGACTAATTGTATGAGAATTCATATATTTCATTCCATCTGTCCCACTCCTACCCCCATTTTTTGGTCATAGTTCTGAAAGGTACATGATCTGGTTCTTTTCCAATTTTTTATATTGAGTGTTTCAGGTCATGTGATACAGGGTGCAGCAGCAATCACCCTAACATCCCCAGAGTGGCTGCCAACACAGGTTATTAGATCTGCTTTTCTAAAAGAAAGCAACTCAAAATGGGTTAACAAGCTTACTTTAATCAAACAAACATAGATCATTTACCTAGTTCAGGGGAAAAAGGTCAGCATCCTGAACTTCAAAGTATACAGACAGAAGTTACAAGACAGAAACAGATCAAGCAGAAAGGCTTCCAAACTGCCCAACCATTACATCAATACTAAATCACAGTTACCAGAGAGGGATCATCAACATCTGGGTTTTCAAAGCCAGGAGGCTCTCAACAGCTGTCCAGAGTCTCATCTGGTCAAATCATACAACACTTCTCAAAGTGAGCCCCAAAGTAAAGCCTCACATCAGGGATTATATAGTGTTCTCCTAGCTCAGAGAATGTAACCACCCTCTTGACCCACTTGCCCAATCACACAGCATCAAGGTGTAGGCATTCCTGAAAACGAAGTCTCCTGCCACAGGCTTCATGTGACCATATTCAGCCTATTAGGGGGCAGAGTATATTTTCAAATCAAGGAAGGTTCTCAGAGTGTCTTAAGCCCATCAAAGGGCCTAGGGACAGGGAAGATCTTTAAATTTGCATTTCCATTACACAGGGTCATGTGAAGTTCATTGTGGTAGATTGTGTAAGTTATTGGTCTCAACTTAATTTCTGCCAAACTACTTTCCAGTTTTCTCCAAAGTTCAACTCGAATAGGGAATTTTTCACCATATAATTTTTGTCCTTGACCCTTTTGATTGTGGAAGTAAATTCCTTTTCATTCTATTTTAGTGATTTCCATTTGTTTTATTTTTAACCAGTACCAAATAGCTGATATATTTACCCATTTGTATCATAATTTGAGATCTGAAAATATTATTCCTCTTTCATTCCTATTTTATTTTTCTCATTGTTTCCCTTGAGATTCTAGATCATTAGTTTCTTGGAATGAATTTTAGTATTAGTCTAGTTTTATAAAATATCCCCTTGGCAACATTATTAAAGTAGCCTTATATCTACTCATCAATTTAGATAGTATAATTATTTTTATTGTATTATCTTAGCCCAACATTAAGCATTGATTATCCTTCCAGTTATTTGTCATTTAGGAACATTTTCTGATTGTTTCTGTAGCAGTTCTGGCTACACCCTATCTAGATTCTGCCAAAGAGAACAACACACTAGAGATGGCTAGTTCCTTTTTTCAAGCAGAATTCCCCCTTATCTTTACCTCCTTGACACTCACTTCCCCCAGGGAGTTTGCTCTGACCATCTGACCATGGAGGGAGCTGCTTTTGACTCATAGACTTGGCCCTCCCTTCTCTTTACTTGTTGGAATAAGAGAACCTGTGGGAATCAAAGGATGAAAAATTATGAAAGACCTGCTTAGCATATAATAGCAAATGGGAAGTCAGCAGCACCTGCACCAATCCAAGTGGAGAGATCCTGCACTGCCCAAATCACAAACTGAACAGACTTTATTGTCCTCTATTCCATTTCCCTTTTGTTCCCAAGAGGATAAGTATGCGTTTCCAAAAGTGATGTTTCCCTAGGACATAGGAGGCAATATCCATGTGTCTTAAAAGCTTGTTTATTTTTTTTCTTAAATGATTACTTTGTTCCTTAAACCGATGCATATAGTAAAGTTGTTGATTGATGAATTGTTAAACTGGATATGCTGTTACTTGAATGTTGCATTAAGTGGATCCCCAGGGAGAGCAGAGAGATAGATTTAAAACTGTGGAATTTGCCAGAGTGAGATTTCTGGCTGAGGGCTTAGAAGTGAAAAAGAATTATTGATTTATTTTGTTTTTACAACATCCCAGGATAGGGATAAAGTATATATTCACCAAGGTCTCTCAGGGCATATGAGTCAGTAACAGTGGCAGCTAAGTGGTTGGTGTTGACATTGAAGCAGGCATCATCAATACCATAGCCTGAAAAGTAAAACCACTCCTTCAACAGGGACAGGGCAATGGAGTGACTTTACTTTTAGTCCATAGAGATAGTAAAGCCCCAGATTGAAGACTATTACAGGTCACAAAAAGTCTGAGGAATAGAGTGATAGGAGTTGAATGACAGATTTACTTGCTTACTCACCAGCTCAGCACATATCAATACCAGTAATATCAACATATGTCTTCATGTGCCTTAGTAGATTGACATGCAGATATTCTTATGAATTTTATAGATATTTTAAATAAGGCTTCCATTCTTATTATTTTCTCTTTGCTATCCAGAAGTGCTGTTGATATTTGTGAGTTTATTTTCATTCCTGTGAGGCAGCTAGGTGGGGCAGCACATAGAACACTAGGCCTGTCTCCTGGTGTCAAGAATACTTGAGTTCAAGTGTAACCTAAGATACTTGATAGCTGTGTGACCTTGGAAAAGTCACTTAATTTCTGTTCCACTCAGTTTCCTCAACTATAAAATAGAAATAATAAAAGCATCTCTCTCTACAGTGGTGGTGAGGATCAAGCAATATAATGTCTGTAGTACCTGGCATATAGTAGGTATTATGTCAATAATCTCTACTATTACTAATTAAATCAATTAATCACTCTGCTGATTCTATAGGATTTTTAGGTAAAGCATCATGTTTTCTCTTCTTTTTACTCACTTTTATGCCTTTAATTTCTGTCTCTTGGCTTATTGCTCTCACTAGCATATCCCAATAAATAAAGACTTGGAAATGAGAAGTACAATAGTTGCTTTCTAACTTTAAATCAAAATAGTCTATGTTTCTTTATTTGTTCCATGGCAAACACCAAGTCCTATTTATTCTAACTCCTCTGTAATTCTTAGATACTGCTTCTAGCATGTTCAAGAATGAGAATTATGTAGATTCTCTCATTGAAGTACTTTTTCTGTTTGTTTGGGTTTTTTTTGTTTGCTTTTGGAGGGCAACTGGGGTTAAGTAACTTGCCCAAGGCCACATGGCTAGGTTTTTATTTGTGTGTGTGTTAAGTGTCTGAGGCCTGATCTGAACTCAGGTCCTTCTGACTCCAGGGCCAACACTCTACTCACTGCGCCACCTAGCCGTTTGAAGTGCTTTTTCAATTTATATTTACTTATACCCATCAACCCATCATCAGTGATGATTCATCACTCATTTATTCCTCCATTTATACCACAAAGATTTATTAAGCATCTACTATGTGCAATTTACTGTTAGGTATTTTTAGAGATGAAAGGAAAATATAGATATGGTCTCTTCCCACATGCAGATTATATTCTAATTAATAGGAGGCATGGTATATATAAATATATGCGTACATATGTACATGTATTGAGTATGTAACCATAATACAAATTAAAATGCAAAAAGCAGATAAGGAATACACATTAGTTTCATGAGGTCCTAGGGGACCATTCTGAGCTGAGACAATCAGGATAGATTTCTTCCTGGTTGTATATTAGATCTGTTCTTTAAAAGAAAAGTAGGATTTCAACAAATAGAGATGAGGGAAGGCATTGGAGCCTTATGAAATAGTATGAACAAAGAGAGCTGTAAGAAAAGTTTGGCATAGTTAGCTAGTTAGCTACTCCTTTCTCACCAACCTTATCCCTGTGAAGAGGGGTTAGGGAACAAAAAAGAGAAAAATATGAAAGAAAGGGAAAGGAAATAAGCTTTTCTTTGCTAGCTATGATGCACCCAGTACCATCCTAAGCATTTTACAAATAGTATCTTATTTGATTCTGCACAACAGCTTGGTAAGATAGTTGTTCTTATTGTTCTCATTTTACAGCAGATGAAACTGAGACAAGCATAGATTAAATGAGTTGCCCAGGGTCATATAGCTAGTAAATACCTGAGATCAAATTTGAGCTCAGATCTTCATGACTCCAGACCCAGTGCTCTATCTACTGAACCATCTGTAAGAGTATAGGATAGCAAAAAATAGAGAATTAATCATTATAACCACGAACATGAATAACATGAATTCACTCATAAAGCTGAGGAAAGTAAGAATGGATTAGAAAACAGAACTGAATAATATTTTACTTATAAAATCTTGTGTGAAACAAATTTATGCAAAGTTAAAATAATCAAAATCTATTATACTTCAGGTGAACTGAAAACAAATTGAGGCAAGTAAATATGTTCTCAGACAAGGCAACAATAAAAATCATCTAGGAAGAACACATTCTGCTTAAAGGAACCTTGGGTATTGAATTAATATCAGAGATTAATATATGGTACCAAATGGCATGATAATTAATATTAAAGAAAACATAACCTGATCCCATAAAAACAGTCAGTTAAACTATTATAGTTGGGATCCTCAAAGTATTCTTTTCCATATTACACACATCTGGAAAGAGGAGGAAAAAAAAAAACCTCCTAGATATGTTTAAACCCCAAGACTCTCTTTTGGGTCTTGTTCCTTTTTTTCCTTTATGCTTTTTCCTTTGGTGATCTCATCATATCTTATGGGTCTGCATTCCTAAAAACAATGCTGATTAGTTCTATATATCCAACCACAATCTCTCCTCACAGCTATGGTCCCATATCACCAACTATCTTTGATGCCTATTAGATATCTTGAACTAGATTAGGCATCTAAAGAGTCATCTAAAACTCAACATATCCAAAATAGGGGATATTATTTTTTGCTAAAATCCTTTCTTCTTCTGAACCTCCTTATTAGTCTTAAGGGCACTACTATTCTCTCAGTCACCAAGTTTCAAAATAATAAAATAAAAACTCTGAAGATCAAAGAAATCAACAATACTAAAGGCAAAACAAACAAACAGAAAAAGAATTGATTGACAAAACTAGGAGCTTAAAAAAAAACAAATTAACAGAGATGTCATTACCTAGTCTTATTAAGAAAAACATAAAGTAGAAAATTAAGCTGACATTCAGTGGTAAAAATAACAAAAGAAGTCACAAATGAAATAAAGGTAAAGGAATTTATTATAAAATATTTTGCCTAGTTATACACTAAAAAAGCCTATAACTAATGAAAAAGGACAAGTGTGTATGTGTGTGTGTGTGTGTGTGTGTGTGTGTGTGTGTGCATGTGTACTGATTAGCATTATTACCCAGATTAACAGAAATCCAACAATAGCATGGAGAGCTTAAGTAACCATCTCAGAAGAGAAAAAGAACAATAAATGAATTCATCAATGGAAAGAAAAGCACTCAGGACATGGACGATTTGCATATGGATTGTATCAAATTGTAGTAATGTGACTGGCACTTATACAGCACTATAGTTTACAAAATATTTTACAAATAATTGCATTTGATTCTCATAATGACCCTGTAAATTATGTGCTATCATTGCAAGGTTAAGTGATCTGCCTAAGATCACAAAAAGAAGTATTTTCATCAATATTATTATCAAATATTGAAATAAATTGATTCCAATATCATATAACTCTTTGGCAGAAATAGTAACATAAGAGATCTTGCCAAATTCTTTATAAGATATAAACATGATGTTAATGCTAAAATCAGAGACAAACAAAATAAAGAAAACTACAGATTAGCACTCCTAACTAATATTGACACAAAATTTTAAATACATGCAAGGAAGCTTATATATAATATATAAAAATGGTTACACATTTTGACTAAGCTGGATTTATATCACAAATGGAGAGCTAAAACAATATTAGAAAAATTAAAATCAGAATAAATCATATTAATAAAAATAATCAAAATCAGATAATTATATTAATAGACTCAGAAAAATTCCTTTGAAAAATGTCATGCATATTTGTTAAAAAAATAAAATACAAAATGCATACAAATAAGTGGATTTTTCTTTAATATGGTAGATTCTATTTATATTAATCTAAAACCCAGAATTATATGCAATATTGGTAAAATAGAGGTATTTAGAATAAAATCAGTGGCAAAGCATGGATATAAATTATCATCACTATTATTGATATACTGCTACAATTATTGTTATATCAGTAAGAAAAAAAAGAAATTGTGGGAATACACATAGTCAAAGAAGAAATAAAATTACATCTTTCATAAATAAGAGTTTGTTCTACTTATAAAACTATAGACCATCAACTAAAATGAATAACTTCAACAAAATAATAGGACATAAAATATACCCACACAAATCATTAGCCTTTCCATATTTATCACCAGTAGAATCAAGCATAAATTGATGAATAGAAAAATTACAGTTAAAAAAGCTTAGAATGTATAAAATATTTGAGAATCTACCTACTGAGGCTTATAAAAAAACTATATTAAAATAATTTTATAGAAATAACATCCAACCTAAATCAGTGCAGATATTCATTGATAATAATTGAATTATTCAATTATTCTATCAAGTCAAAATAATAAAATTGACAATTCTACACAAAGGAATTGATTCATTCAGTATCCTATCAATCAACTACCAAAGGATTACTTTATATAGTGAAAAAAATTAATAAGAAAATTGACCTGGAGAAACAACAGGTCAGTATTCTCGAGGGAAAATTTAAAAAGCAGAAGGAAGGAGGCCTAACATTACCAGATCTCAATCTATACTATAATCATCAAAATTATTTTCACTGGTTAAAGAGTAGAGAAGTTGATAAATGGAACAGAATGGGTTCACAATATATGAACATGCTAATGTTTGACAAAATGAAAGAATATAGCCATAGAAAGTATTCATTTGATTTTTTTTTTTTAAAGCAATTGGGGTTAAGTAACTTGCTCAAGGTTACATGGCTAGTCATTTGATTTATGCGTGGGTGCTCATTTTCTGAGGCCGGATCTGATCCCGGGTCATCCAAACTCCGAGGCCGGAGCTCTTACTCACTGCACCACCTAGCCGCCCCTTTAGGGCAATTGGGGTTAAGTAACTTGCCCAAGGTTACACGGCTAGGTTTTTGTTTGTGCGGATTGAGTGTCGGAGGCCGGCTCCGAACTCAGGTCCTTCTGATTCCAGGGCAGGCGCTCTATTCACTGCACCACCTAGCCGCCCCCATTTGATTTTTTTTTTTAAAGGTAGGAAAGCTGATTAGCAAATTGGCAAGAATTAAAATTAGACCAACATTTCACATTATAAATGAAGACAGACTCCAAATGGGTACATCAATTATATATATAAAAGGACATAATATGGACAAATTAGAAGAGCAAGTATAACAATGGATAGGAAATTATGTATGATCAAATAGGCTTTAGAAAGAATCACACAAGATAAAATGGACAAGTTTGATTGCAGAAAATGTAAATGTGGGACAGCTAGGTGGCATAGTGAATAGAGTACCAGACCTGGAGTCAGAAGAACCTGAGTTCAAATGCAGCCTCAGACACTTAACACTTACTAGCTGTGTGACCTTGGGTAAATGACATCACTAGTTGCCCTGCCTTCCCCCCTTTAAAAAGCAAAATATATGTTAAAAAAATAATCTTTTTTTAAAAAAAGAAAATGTAAATGTTTTTGCACAAAGTTATTAATATTAAAGTTAAAAAGAGCATAGTTAACTGGAGAGGGGGAGGAAATCTTTAAAACAATTTTCTCTGATAAAAGTTCGATATTAATGATACATAAGGAACTGATCTGAATATATAAGAACAAGAGCCATACCTCCATAGATAAATGGTCAACCGATTCCAACAAGAAGTTCTCATTAAAAAAACAAACAAACAAACAAAAAAACCCAACATGTCAAGTTCTCCATCTTGTTGGTCACATGTTCCCTATGATTTCTTTCAATGTGAGTTAGCCCCAAGATTATGATGTCTAATCTTAATACAACTCAGTAATTTGTTGTAACTGTTCTTATTTTTCACCAACTTGCCTCATCTTTTCCTCAACTCAGAATTCATGGAATATAAATAGCAAAGTATGTGTTTTGAAGTTGGTGTAGGGTTATAAAAATGAGACATGAGAATTGAGTCAATTCTAAATTCCTGTTACCACCATTCTTTTTAATCTTTCTTATGAGATAGAAATTAGAACATTAATTTTATCTTTTTAAAAATTCTGTACTTTATAAATACCAAATAAAAAAGCAGGACAGAAAAAAGAATATTGACTATACAAGAAAACATTAATGATAAAATAAAAGGAACATTAGGAAGTAGAACAGAAAAAGAACTGACTAAACAAAAACACAAATATCTATTATACATGGCCTTTTATAGTTTTGTAAATATATTTATATAAAGGAATGTATTCAGAAAATAAAATATCCACAGATTGCTTATTAATTACATAATAACAAAATGATATTGATGGGGAAGGAAATTATGTGTCCTTATGTTTATTTAAAATGTTATCTATTTCCCATTATTGAGTTTAGGCAAAAATGAGGTCTGTCACAAATAGAAATAAAATCAAAAGCAGGAGTTTTCTAGGTTAAAGGGAAAATGAAGAATTATTATCTGATCCAATTGTAAGAGATTATTTCAAGGAGGCCAAATGTATAGACAGGAAAAGGGTCCCGAATCCCAAGAGTTTCACAGAATAACTGTCTAGGACAGTAGATAACGAAGAATAGAACAGAGGGGCTAACTAGCAAGTCTGATGTGCAGGGACAGAGAGAAGAACCTCCTAAAATTGCATAACGAAAATGAGAGTAGATGGTAGAGGAAGGAGATAGGGCATTTCAGAAGCCAGGAATATGCTGAATAAAGACACAAATAAATACAAAGGGCATATTATATTCTGAGAAAATCCTTAAAGGTACCATGTTGCCTAGAACACACACACACACACACACACACACACACACACACACACACACACACACACAATATCATATAGCTTGTAATCTCTGTTCAAGATAAAGATAAATTCAGGATTTAGAGTAACAGGAATCTTTCAGGTCCTGGCCAAGGTATAATGAAGGAGTCTACTCTCATTCAGTTTGGTCCACAACATGCCTTACTGGAGACATAGTTGCTTTTAGTTGCTTATTTCTATAAATATCAAACCCCAAAAGAGAAAGAAAATTAAAAGCAAAAGGAACGCACATAAGAAAAAAATACTGTTGTTTATTTTTGCTAACCAGTTTAGACTGAAACTACATCTCTGCCTATAGGAAATATGATTATAGAATATATTCTGTTGATCCCAATGTCTAATTTTCATAAGTACCTCATCTGAAATTAGTATATTGCTAGAACTAGAAGCTGCACACATAAGAATTGAAAATTATGTCACTTAGTCACAAAAGAGAGATAACAATATCAGGCAAAGTTTCTAAAATTGTCTATTTTAGAATTTCTGAAAAAAATTCTAGACACAAACATACATACCTGATACCTATACATCTACTATAACACACACACTAAACCATATGTTTATATGCATATAAGCATATATATATATATATATATATATATACATGCTTCACATATTTATGTGTATATGTCAACATACATATGGATCTATATGTGCACAAATATTCATATATGTGTATAAATATTATTTGGCCAAACCTGTTATTTCATCAATGTAAATAATTTCCTATGTGAAAACCCCTTATACATTTTTTTAAAGTGGACGAAAAAAGGCTTTTAAGCCTGCCCTTTGCTATTACAGTCAAAATTATTTTTATTATAATGATGATTAATCTCTACCTAAGTGCATTTCTGCATATTTTTACATAATAATGATGAAATAGAGCAGAAAATGTCTAGATTTTTAGGCCAGATCTATTATTTCACTGATATAGGAAAGTCCTGATTAAATAAACAACCTCTGCTAATGTATTGTCTTAGAGAGTTGCCTGGGTCATGGGAAGTTAGGTACCTTGTCCAGTATACCAATGCCAATATATATCAGAGGCATAACCTAAACCCAGGTCTTAAGTGACTGAGTTTGGCTTTCTTGTAGAATTTTTTCTTTAATCTTGTAATTCTGGAATTTGGCTACTATATTTCTTGGAGTTTTCAGTTTGGGATCTCTCTCAGGAGGAGTCCGGTGAATTCTGTCGATAGTTATTTTATCTTCTGATTCCAGGACCTCAGGACAGTTTTCTTTTTTTTTTTTTTTTTAAGCAATTGGGGTTAAGTAATTTGCTCAAGGTTACACGGCTAGTCATTATTTATGTGTGGGTGCTCATTTTCTGAGGCCAGATTTGATCTCGGGTCATCCCAGCTCCGAGGCCGGCACTCTTACTCACTGCGCCACCTAGCCGCCCCTTTTAGGGCAATTGGGGTTAAGTAACTTGCCCAAGGTCACACGGCTAGGTTTTTGTTTGTGTGGGTTAAGTGTCCGAGGCCGGATCCGAACTCAGGTCCTTCTGACTCCAGGGCCGGCGCTCTACTCACTGCGCCACCTAGCCGCCCCTCAGGACAGTTTTCTTTGACAATCTCTTGGAGGATGTTGTCTAGGCTGCTTTTTTCATCATGGCTTTCCGGTAGACCAATAATTCTTAGGTTGTCTCTCCTGGATCTGTTCTCTAGGTCAGTTATTTTTCCAGTGAGATATTTTACATTTTCTTGCAATTTTTCGATCATCTTGTTTTGTTTTTGACTCTTGCTGCATCATAGAGTTCTGAGCTTCAATTTGATTGTTTCTAATTTTTATTGAATTACGGTCTTCAGTTATTTTTTGAAGTTCTTTTTTTAGGGAGGTATTTTCTCCAATTACTTCACTGAGACGTTTTTCCAAGTTGGTCACTGCCTCCTTGATTTGGTCTTTAAAATTTTTCTTAAGCTCCTCCAGGAATGCTATTTGGGCTTGAGACCAGATCATGTTTCCTTCTGTGGTCTCAGGTGTGGGTAGAGAGTCTATATTGTCCTGTGTGTTTTGTTGTTCTTGCCCTGCATAGTATGCTCGAATAGACTTTTTTGCCTTCCCCTTCTCCTTCTCAGCTTCTTTTTTTCCCATTGTGACTTCCTGTTTCTTAGTTTCTCAGGCTATGAGTTTAGGGCCTGATCCTTGACTTTGAATACCTCTGGGTGGCTAGTTTATGGCTAAGTCAGGGAAGTCAATGAGGGATGTAGATGAGTAGGTATGGGTGCGTCTGATCACTTCAGATTTCTGCCTCTATACCCCTGGGCTATGAGTAGGCTTTTGTTGGTAAGGAGAGGTGGGGCTTGTTGGGACCCCACCTTCTCTTCTCTTCAGACTCCTGGCTATCTCAGTTACACCCCTTCTTGGAGACTCTCAAGCCTGGGGCTATTTCCATTAACTTGGGATTTCAATCTGGGTGGGAGACTTATCTTTGGGTTTTCTGCTTCATGAAGGAGGGATGGGAGGATCAGAGCAGCTAGAATTTACTTTGCCATTCCAGCCCCTGTATTATACAGGCAGGCAGTTTCTAAACTTCCAGGCTGGGGGCCGAATGCAGCCAGAGAAGCTGCTCTTTCCACTGAGGGCCCAACTCTCCTACCTGGCTCCACTGATCCTACCCGATGACTGTGATTTGTCCTCGGTAAGTCTGCAGGCTGGGGCTTTTGCTCTCTCTGGTGTAGTCTGCTTGTCTGTTCTTAGGTCTGGACTGTGCAGACACCACTCGCTCTGCGCTCGACCAGTCCGGACACACTGGGCAACCTCCTGGGCTTGACTCTGCCACACTTCGTCTTCCAGTGGGCTCCGTCACTCAGGTTTCCACTCAGATTCATCCTTTGAGCCTTAGTGACCGAGGAGCTCAGCGAGGTTACTGCTTCCTTTCTGCCATCTTGGCTCCTTGAGTTTGGCTTTCTATCCACTACTCTATAAATGATGACACCATCATTTCTTCATGTAAGAACATTTATAATGTTTTCAAAGATCCCAAACTCCTTGTTACAGTAATTGCCTATCATTTGGTCATCTAACAGTAATTGTTACAGTAATTGCCTATCATTTGGTCATCTAACATGACTACACATAATAGAATACCATAAAGTCAGAAAAATAAAGATTACAATTAACTGAAAAGACAAGAGAGGGTTGCTTGGGAAAGCTGCACCAAGTTACCAGAAATGATTTGCATATAAGAAATGACATAAGAAGGCATTATGTGTGATTGGAAAAGGACATGGACTGGTTGTAACTTGGTTAGCATGAGTAACAATTTGATAAATCAAGTAACATAGTAACACCACCTTAGTCAAAAGAAAATCATTCAGCATATTAGGTAGGTATTCCAGGATCTATTAGAAAGCATGGCAAGAATAGCACAGAATGAAAAAGCATAAAAAAACAGACATTTGCATAGATAAAATGAAATGTTATAGAATTGAATCAGGATCAAAGAAGTTAAAGGTAAAAATTATGGCTTATGGATGTTCCTAAGAAGAAATCAGACTCAACCAAAAATGAAAATTTCCCCCATTAATAGAATTTAAAACAGGACCAAAAGTCTTAAGTTATAGTATTAACAGGAGGAGCCCTATAAGGAATTGAAATGATGGTGTTAGTGAGAAGAAGAACTTTAATTATATTGTCCCTTTAGATTTGTAATATAGGGACACTTTTGAGGGGAGGGATAAGCATTAATCCGAAACACATCCTATATGACAATTTTAAAAAATCCATTCTACCCCAGGTTGTCTTACCTTTAGTCTATAATTGATGTTCAATTGGGGGAAAAGTTACTGCCTTCTTCCCTCCCATCCTTGAAAAAAAAAAAGTTTTTGCTTCCTCTTCATCTTTTAAACAACAAAATAAAAATAGACTAATAAGCAATTGCAAAGCACTTAACCATGGGAAGGTTAGATAATTACATCAGCAATGTAATTTGGCTATATTTAACAAAGGTGTTATTTCTTATTGGAAAAATCTTCCTTCTCTTTCTCTAGTATCTGCCCTTCTGCATAAGTGACCCAAAGAACTTTCCAATATGGTTTTGAATTCTCCCAGTTAAAGGTTGCTCCCAAGAAGTAACTTTGGCACTTTGGAAGGCTCATTAAATCTCTCTGGGCCCTCGGGTACCATTGAATAGACTGCTGTAGTAATTTGCTAAATGTTATCCTAGGGACTTTAAAAAGTTCATGTGCCTCACAGAGTGACTACCTTACTCCAGAAAAGTAATTTACACACTAGAAAACCTGGCAAAAATCAGTTCTTCAACTGAGACCCATTCTGTGATCTCAGAAGTTGCTCATTTGGATTATACATTAAAAAAATACCAGCCTGGGTTTACTCTTCCCATCAACTTACTAAGTATGCCCAATGGGAGAATCATATCTTTTAAGTGGTGCATGGAGTTTTGGCCTGCTTTGAATTTCAAATTAGCTGTCCTGGAAATGGATCAGCTGTTTCTTTAAGGCTTAAAGTAGTTTTATAAACACTGCTCTGAGTTTAAGTGAAACTAGAACTATCTTCAAACTCTCAAATGACATAATCTAAATAAACTAAACTAACATTCATAAAGAAGTTTCCATTACAGTAATGGAGGGATGAAAAGAAACATTAAAGTTATATGATCTTGAGTTTGTGCTGGCTTAGTGTTTGTGTTTGTTGCTTTTCTCTTTTCTACATATCCTGGGCTGTCTCCCCACCCCCATTCCCCAAACAAGTAAGGTTGAGGACTGAGCTCACTAAGTCACTTAACTCTAGAATGCATTACCTCTAAGTTTTTTCTAAGTTTTCCCTGCCATGAGCTAGGAGAAAGAACAGTAGGAGAAACTGAGACTTTCAAACTGGGGAGGCTTGGAATAAAAAGTGGAGAACTAGAATTTAAATTAAAGTCCAAAGTGCCTATATTAATAACAAAGGCATGGTTCAGGGATGTTAGTTCTTCATCAGTGCCTTGGCTTATCTGGAAAGTTTTAAAGCTGTGAGATGATAGCAAAAGCATGGTTATTAGTGACATAAGCATGTAAACTCCTTAAAAGTAGGGATTATTTGATCATCTGTATTTGTAAAGTAGTATAGTGCCTGGCATATAGTAAGTATTTAACAAATGTTTTGGAAAATAAATATCTGAATGAATGAATGATCATGTATTATGCAGTTATTCTAAGATATAGCATGGTGCAATGGATAGAGGTTTATCTTAGAAACTAATAAGTCCTGGATTCAAGTCACACCTTTGACATTTATTGCCTGTGATTCTGAAATCATCACATAACCTTTGGTTGATATAGGCCACTCTCTAAAGACCATGAGTTTCATAAAAACTGCCAATCTGCATTGGTAGGAGGAGTTTTCTCACCTGGGAGTTCATTATATCATTAAAATCACAGTTTAATCCTCATTGCTTATGATCTGCTAAGTACTATAAATTGATACTTTTGAACATTCCTGAAAAACATTTTTTAATATTCTGGATTATTTTTTGTAGCTGTAATAACTGAAAAGAAAGAGTATTAGAAGACTGGCAAAAAAAGACCCTACACCCTAATCCAAATCTCTCCATCTCCAGCATAAATAGACTAACATCTAATCCTCCATGAATTGCTTGTGAATTACCATACTGCTTAATTCAGCTATAGCAATTGATATGTCTTGTGAACCATTTGCTTTAGAAATGGTAATTCACAAAACAATACCAGAAGTCTTCCCTGGACATCTGTCCATTTGGAACAGGCAAAACCAGAACTGTCATTTTAGCTTAAAAGTAAATACATAGGATTTCCTTGGACCAAATTTATTTTGTAAGGTAGTTGATAAAAAAATAATTAGTTGGAAGCTTCTCAGTCACTGACGGTAAAAAAAAAACAAGTATTAGTCTGGTTTAAGCCTTCTAGTCTCCCATTCAAAAGAGTTAGAAATCAATAGATCTGACTTCTTATATAGACAAAGTCAAAACGGATGCTGAATGTAATGGAGTTTAGGGATATGAGAGGAAGAAAGCAGACAGTATTAAAATCTGCCCTTAGAGCATGTTGGAGGATGTGAAGTATCTTCTTCCTTTTTCTGATTTCTTCATTTTCTCATTCTGACACCTTCCAACTTGATATAAAACTATTAATAACTACATTTTGCATATGATTATTCAATCATTTCAGAATACACTTAATTGAACTATCATCTAGCTCAAATGTCTTCAACTTTTCCATGAGAAGAATATGGGAGAATTTATCAAATGCTTCACTGAAATCTAAAAAGAATAATTCAAGAATTCTCTCAGTTTAGTAACCTTGTCAAAAATGGAAATAAGGTCAATTTTCCATGCCATGCTCATGATGAAATCATGCTGAATCTTTTTTTTTTAAATGTTTTTTTTATTTAAAGCAATTGGGGTTAAGTAACTTGCTCAAGGTAACACAGCCAGTAATAATTTATGTGTGGGTGCTCATTTTCTGAGGCCGGATCTGATCTCGGGTCATCCCAACTCTGAGGCCGGCACTCTTACTCACTGCGCCACCTAGCCGCCCCCATGCTGAATCTTAATGGTGATGACTTCAGTGTGTAGTTATGGGGGGCTTCAATTACCCAGACATCTATTGAATCTCTCTCTCTCTCTCTCTTTCTCTCTCTCTCTCCCCCAAATAAGAGTAGCCCCAAATCTCTTGATTTACTTTATTAATAATTTAATTTTCTGTAGGCAAAAGTAAATGGAAATTCTCTTCTGGATCAAATTCTCACTAATAAAAAAAAGAATGAATAGTTGGGGTGAAATGATTGAAATACTGATGTAGGGGAGAGTGTCCTTTCCATCCTACAGTTTTTGATAAGAAGGAGGAAATCTAGCCATCATTTGACTTAAATCCTCAACTTGAGGAAAGCAGATCTCAAAGAGTTAAAATCAAAGATAACTAGGATCATATATAATAAAATATTTCAGAGAGGATGAAGGAGGATGAAGGATGCTCAAAAATAAAATCCTGAAGACTCAAAGGACATCAATTACAATGAGAAGGGAAAATAGGATTTGTTTGAAGAGACCAGTGTGGAAGCATAGGGAACTCACCAACCGGCAGATTTTAGAAAGAAAGGATCAGAAGATAAGGAACAAAACAAGGAAATAGATAATTATACAGCATAGCACCACCATGTAAAAATAGTATAAGGAATATTAAAGCTCAGAATGAGTTGAGGCTGGGGAGAGAAGCCAATAAAACAAAGTTTTGGTTTTTGGGTTTGTTTTGTTTTTTGCATTGAAGAAAAAAAGATCAAAGAAACAATTTGATATGGGATGGGTGAAATAAAGATAAATGATAACACAGAAAAGGCATAGCTGCCCAACTATTTTATTATTTTTTTGTTTCCTCTTCAAAGGTGAATGACCTTTACACTGGAAATGACAGAACAAAAATGATTGAAGTTGAGTTTATAATACAAGAAAATTCAACTTATCTGACCAAGATGAACTACTCACTTGGATCATGATATAATTGGCAGGTGTGGTTACTGAGCCCCTGACAATGTTATTTGAAAGATCATGGAAAATATGAAAGGCTCCACTGGATTGGAAAACAAATGTTTTCATAATTTAAAAAACAAAAGAAAAGAAAAAAAGAATCCAAAAAACCCCATTAGATTGGTGAGCATAAATTTGATTCTTGGTGGTGAGCAACTAGAAAAGGAAGTGATGATTATAAAGATTCAGCATGGCAGCATGACTTCATCAAAAATGTATCATGTTATACTAACTTTCTCTCTCTCTCTCTCTCTCTCTCTCTCTCTCTCTCTCTCTCTCTCTCTTTCTTTCTCTTTTTTGTTCCTTCATTTCTTCTTTCTCTTTCCCTTCCTTCTTCCCTTTCTTTCTTTCCTTCTTATCTTTTCCTTCATTCCATCCTTTCTCCCTCTCTTGCTTCCATTCTTTCTTTCTGTATTCCTTTCTTCTTCCCTTCCTTCCTTCCTTTCCCTTTGTTCCTTTTTCTCTCTTCCTCCCTTCATCTCTCTTCATCTCTCCCTTGCTTCCTCTCTTACTTCCTTTCTCTTTCTTTCTTCTTTCTGTTCTTCCTTTCTTTTTTCCCTCTTCTTTCCTTCCTTTCTATTTTTTTCAGCCTTCTCTTCTCTTTTCTTTCTTTCCTTTCTTCCTTTCTCTTCCCTTCTTTTTCCTTCCTTCCATAATTTCTTTCTCTCCCTTACCCTTCCTTTAATTCCTTCCTTCCTTCCTTTCTTCCTTCCTTCCTTCCTTCCTCCTTCCTTCCTTCCTTCCTTCCTTCCCTCCTTCCTTCCTTCCTTTCTTCCTTCCATCCTTCCTTCTTTATTACTAGACTAGTATTTGAGAGATAAAGCATTTTATAAAAAATCTCAAACTAACATGGTAAAGAAGATTGAGAAATATGGTAATGTAAGGAAGAAAAGTACTGATCACTGATTTTTCAGTCTCTAATCATTTTCCATTTTAGAAAATTGAAAAATTTATTTTATTTCAGTCCTGAGGTACTTCTGCCATTCTCCATGATCTTCAAAGACCATATCCAATTGCTTAGCAATCACAACTGTGTGTTCTTTAAATAGCCTCAGGAGTCATTCATCTAAGTCTCTTCACCCTATTAGCTATTTTTGATCTGTTCTTTTAGCTACACCATGTATAAAGCATTGGTCTAGATATTAGCATAATGGAAAGAATCCTGGACTGGGAGCCTGAATACAAATATTTAAGTTCTGGTCCTATCATTTAGAATCACAGGAATATGAATTTTAAAGCTAGTTGGAACATCAGAGATCATTTAATCTTACCCCCTTATTTTAAATGTGAACAATTTAGGGGGCAGCTAGGTGGCACAGTGAATAGAGCACTGGCCCTGGAGTCAGGAGGACCTGAGTTCAAATCTGCCCTCAGACACCCAACACAAAAACTAGCCTATGACCTTGGGCAAGTCACTTAACACCAATGGCCCTCCAAAAAAAGAAGGAAAAAATTAATAATTTAAGGCCAAGACAGATGAAATTGCCCTGGGCAAGTAATTTGACTTCCTTAGGTCTTAATTTCCAAATTTGTAAACTATGGGGTTTGCCTAGATGCCATCTGAAGTCCCTTCTAGTGTGAACTTTATGATCCTATGATGATGCTCCTTTTTATCATTGATTCCATGAATTCAGTGTGTCTCTTTTTATTCCCCATTCTATGTATTGTGCCTTCATATTTTCCTTTGAAATTATTTAAACTTCATGTTTTTTCAAAATTTTCATACCAATATTTCATTCGATCCTTTCAGTAACACTGTGGAATAGATAGAGCAGGTGTCATTATCCTCATTTTACAGAAAACTGAGGATCACTCAGAGTAAGTGACTTGCCTAGGGCTGCATAGTTAATATGTGAAAGATCTAGGGACTAGAAAACAGACCCTCTGAGCCTTAGTCCACTGTTATTTCATTATATCATGCTGCCTTTCATCTATAAATCATTAAAAACTTGGTTATCAACCAAGCATTTGGAAAATTTTCATTATAGTAGCCTTTTCTTATAACATTATTACAATGGAATGTAGTATGTATTATATTGATACCAGATGATTTTTGTGAACTATTTTATAATATTATGAATTATGGACTTTTCACTTTTTAAAAGATATTTTAACGAGGTTTTCCCATACAATTAAAGACTGGTTGCCAATTCTTTGGATACATTTTGCAAGTGTGGCTCTTTGGGATTTTTAGAGATGGAATAGAGATTATAATAGAATATTAAGAATCTAATATACTATTTATTTTTGCTACACTTTATTATATTTAATTATCCATTTGTATTTCTGTAAAATACCATTATTATTATACATAAGATGAGCACAAGAGATGAACTGCAGATATATCCATTGACCCAAGCCCAGTATAGCTAATTCCAGAGATGTTCATCATCACAATGCTTCCTACCTAGGGATAAACGTTTTTGATAATTATTCCTCATCATAGTGATTGTTACTCTGCTTTGTACCCACATCTTTATCACTTCTATGAAAATAAAAAATAAGAACAAAACTCTAGGATTAATTTAAGATGAGGGTAGGACCTTACTGGTAATCTAGTTCAGTGCTTCTTAAACTGTGGGTTGCATATGGAAGTAATAGTGGTCACAAGTGGAAAAAAATTTAAGGTGCCCTGATTCTAGTCAACCACCTTCATTTTACAGATTCAGTAACTAAGACTTGGAAAAAGTGATGTGGTTTGGTTAAAATTGCATAGGTAGCAAGAGGCAATCAGGATTTGAAAACAGCTCCAGATCTATCACTTGTTTCAGTTCTCCATACAGTGGTGAGCAATAACAAGAAAGGAGAAAACATACTTCCTGGAACTGTGGAGAAAAAAAAGAAAATGATTTAGTGTCCTAAATAGAATGTACAATGTTTGCATGTCTGATGTTAAAAGTTATTCTTCCTCCTATAATATCTGATTGTCATAGAGAAAAAAAAGTTGTCAGAGTGAAACAGATGGGATTTATCATAAAGTCCCTATCTTGAAGGTCATGACAGAGGATGCAATGTACCCAGACTTAGAGAAAGCAGGTTTCTAATAGTTTAGGGGGAAAAGGATGGGTACAATCCCAGAGAAAAGAATTCTGTAGTGGAAACTAGTCTAGGAACCATGAGAAGCTTTCAGGACTGAAATTCTAAAACTACAAATTGCAATAGGGCCAATATTCACTTGGAAACACAGAGAACTCATCAAACAACTTGAATTTTTAAAGGTTGAATACTGAAGTTAGAAAAAATCACTAGAAAAGAAACAAAATCAATATAAAAGCATACATACCATGGAATTTGACAAGATAGTGGAATAATTTTAATAAACTTACCACCAAAAAAAGGCAGCACTGAAATTAAATCTCAATTTATCCAAATCAAATAGTATGTGTCTGTGTGTGTGTGTGTGTGTGTGTGTGTGTGTGTGAGAGAGAGAGAGAGAGAGAGAGAGAGAGAGAGAGAGAGAGAGAGAGAGAGAGAGAGAGCAATACTACAAGGGTGAAGAATGGATGGGATAAGCCATAGAAATGCAACTATAAAGAACTATGATAAAAAAAAAAAACGCTTCAAATTTTGTTCTCTGGAATTTCTAGAATCTCGTGAAGGACATATAAAGAGAATACAAAAGGAATGGGAGAATGGAATAATTCAGCATAGACTAAAAAATAGGAGACAGAAGAAGTAAAAGAACACATATTATAAAGGGACACCACAAAAAAATGTTGCTTAAACTATGAAGCCTGGGTTAAGGTAGGGGTATGGTTTTGAGCCACACAGTTATCTGAGTTGGGAAAAAGAAGACTCAAAAGCAGGGAGAAAAAAGCAAAAATTGAGTAATTAAATAAGGAGATAAATTAAAAATTTAAGTAAATTCCAGGAATTTGGGGTATGGCTAAAAAATGATGGGGGAAGTAATCAAGCATCAAAGTAGTATAAGCAGAATTAATCACAAGAACAAAGTGCTATCAGGGATAAAAGCTGATACTAAATAAATAAATGAAGTAACACACAAGCCTAAACTTAAAAATATTAAATTAAATGAATTCTAAAATCTAGTAAAAGTGACAGAATAAGTAAGAAAGCAGTGCAATATTTTTCTTTATGTAATAAACACATCCAAAAAATTTATATATATATATATATATATATATATATATATATATATATATATATATATATATATACACACACACACACACACACATGTATACATACATACATACAGAGAAATATACACAAAACAAAAATGAGGGGCTGGAATAAAGTTATTAATCATCAGGTAAACTTTTTTTAAAAAGGAGAGAGCTAGGTTACTAAGTGGATAGAGTGCTAAACCTAGTACCAGGAAAACCTGAGTTAAAATTCAGCCTCAGACACTTGCTAAGTATGTGATTTTGAGCAAGTTACTTAACCTCTGTTTGCCTTAATCCACTGGAGAAGAACATAGCAAACCACTCCATAATCTTTGCCAAAAACAAAACAAAACAAAACCTATGTACAGTATGGTACACAGGGTCATGCGGAGTCAGACACTGCTGAACAAAAATTTTTAAAAAGCAGGAGTTATAGACACACTATCAAAGCAAAAGCAAAAATTATACTATCAAGAGAGATAAATAAGTAAAATATATTGCGTAGTATCTAAATCCATAAAGGAAAGATCTACATTAAAAAAAATAAAAATAGAGTAATAATAATCATAGAAAACATATAAAAATTTTGAAGTGAAAATAAAGCAGTCCTCAAGGGAAAAATAATATCTTTGAAGAAAAAAAACAGCAAAATTGAAAAGGAAGATAAGTAAACAAAGGATAAAGATTTTAAATGAGAAAACTGGCCAATTAGCTAATGAAATAAACACATAAGAAGAAATTTTGAATGTGAGAGGAGAAGTGATTAAATTGGAAAACTTTTAAGAAATCTTACAAGAAGGAATAAAATTAAAAGGTGGTTAATTTAAAAATTTAATAATATTAATTTTTAAGAAGAAAAAAACAAAGAAAATTAATTATTAGCTACAAATTATAGAATAAGCACATTAACAGAACATGAAATAAAGTTCTCAAACAATTCACCCACCAAAAATAAAATGACATAAGTCATAAATGAATTGCTAAAAAAGGGGAAAAATTGATTCTGATCCACACATATTTGTAGGTAAATTATATCATGCATTCAGTGAACAATTAATATATGCAATTCATTAGTGCAACTATGATCCATTAAATTTGTGTGCTATATAGAATTATTATAAAAAATTATAAAGGAAATACTATACCTAACTACTTTTTTTTTTTTTTTGCTTTTTGGAGGGCAATTGGGGTTAAGTAACTTTCCCAAGGTCACACGGCTAGGTTTTTTTTTTGTTGTTGTTGTTTGTGTGTTAAGTGTCTGAGGCTGGATCCAAACTCAGGTCTTTCTGACTCCAGGGCCGACGCTCTACTCACTGAGCCACCTAGCCGCCCCCCAACTACTTTTTAAAGAATAAATATAGTCTTACTGGGCAGTGGCAGGAAATGCAATAGGCTAGTAACACTAAACAAGCAATCAATAAGTTTCTATTAAGCACGTATTATATTACTCTGTGCCCAAAATTTAGAAATTGCCTTCAAGAGGTTTATATTCCACTAGTGAATAATGATGCTAGATCTTTAAATAAAATACCAACAAAAATAAACAAAAGCAAAAAGAAAATATTGCAGTATATCCCCCAAAAAGTTTTCATCAATTTGGATTTATTCAATAAATTCAAGAATGACTTAACATTAAGGAAATAACAAGCATAATTAATTACATTTTAAAAGAACCCATATTATGTTATATTATATTTTAAAATATCATATCATAACATCATATCATATTAAATTATATTATTTCAAATATTTTATGAAATTCAACACTCATTTATATATTTTAAAAACCAAAGCACAAGTTCATAGTGTGTGTATATGTATCATATATTTATAATAAAAAGGACATATTTAAAACTATAATTAAAAACCTAGAATTCTCTGCAATGAATTTAAGCATAAATAATTGGAAATGACTCCTTTCTCCCATGATTATTTAAAAGAGTTCTAAAAATGCCAAGAAGCACAATAAGAACTTCAAAGAATAAACATTACTGAAGAGACAAAAGTATCCCTATTTGCAGACAGCATGATAGTTTACTTACAAAGTTTGAGGATCAGCAAAGAATCTAATTGAGAAAATTAATATCTCCTACTAAAGTAATATAATGCAAAATAGAACCACAAAATTGTCAGTATTTTTATATAAGAATAACAAGAACTAAGAGAAAATGATAAAATGAGACAGCAAATTCAAATATAAAATATCCAGGAACCATATCTCCCAAAATAAACTCAAAACTTATACAAACACAATTATAAAAACCCTCTTTACAGAAATAAAGTTAGACGTAAATAATTGGGGGGCTGCTCACTGCTCATTTTTAAGCTATGCCAATAGAATAAAAATCAAAATACCAATCAAAACTAATTTAGAAATTTAATACTATACTAATCAAATTCTGAAAGGGTTGCAACACCAAACAAAACAAAGTAATTTTTTAAAAGTTTAGAATGAATGACCTTGTCCTGATGAATCACCAGTGATATCCAGGACCCAGAGACTAACAGAGTGCCAGCTATTTTCCTGGCAATGTATTTAGCTTGGACTGCTCTTCCAACTAAAAAAATCTGTCATTGGTCATTCCCAAACTGGCATTAGTGATTTAGTTTTTCTGGAAAGGAAAAGCATATCTTCCACAGAGATCAGAATGTAGTCTAGTACCCCAGTGGAAAGAATGGATTGGTGAGGTTTGGTCTGGGAAAGTAGCAGGAAGGGGAATTAGTACCTCAAGACCTCAAATTATATTGCAGGGTATTCCAGAGCCTTGGTGAAATCTTAAGCCATTAAATCTTAAAACTACAGTACCTTTTTTTAAATTTCACCTATGAAGAAATCATCAACCAAACAATTTTTTCCTTTTATTTTATAGAAAATTTTGTCAGTACTGGATAACAAGCTAGAGATAATGAGAATCACATACTAGATGCTTAATAAATGTTAATTGCATTGATTATCAAACAGAAAAGTTTCATTCTGTTGCATTCTCAGGGGATGGAAGACCCCTGTGTTTTGGAAAGAACACTAAGCCTTAAGCAAATTGTCTTCTCTGTCATCTGAAGTTCATACAAGTTAAATTCAGAGAAATTCACCCCCAGATGTTTGTCCATGAGGTAATTACTTACTTCCTCCTCCCATTTTTCCATCTTTTCCTTTCTCCCTTTCTTTCTCCCTCTCTTCCTTCCTTCCCTCCCTTCTTTCCTCTCTTTGTTTCTTCATTCATTTAGTCATTTATTTATCTCTATTCATTTGTTTATTACTTTATCCATCTTTCTGTCGATTAATTTTTTTGTTTCATAATTTGTCCATTGATTTATTGGCTACAATAATTCATGAAATCTGCTAGGGAAAGGTGGAGGTTGTGATTAAACATTACAAGACTGGAGCAATGAAAAAAATCCAACAGTATTTTATTTTCTCCCCAATAAGAAGGTACCTTTTATTTCCCTGGGTTTTTTTTTTAATACCTTTTTGTAATGGAATAGAAAACCTCATCACTAGAGAGGCTCCAATCTCTACAAAACTCACAAGATTACTGTTGATTGTAGACATCTTCACCTAATATTCTAATGTGCCCTCTGGACAAAGGCATAATCAAAGGTATTTAAGAGTTGGAGACAGAACCAGAAGAGACCTTGGAGATAATATAGACCAAACCTCTCACTTTTCAAACATGGGGAAAGGGACTCATATTTTTCTCTGATAAAGATTTTATTTTTCAAATATATAGGAGACTGAGATAAATTAATCAAAATAAGAGCTATATCCCAATTGATAAATAGTCAAAAGATGTGAAGTAATCAGTGAAAGAAATCAAAGCTATCAAAAGTCATAAAATGCTCTGAATTACTAATAATTATAGTAATGCAAATAAGAACAATTCCAAAGAATCCACCTCACACCTATCAGATTGACTAAGATGACAGTAAAGAAAAATGGCAAATGCTGGAGGGGATGTAGGAAAAGAGTACATTAATGCACTTTTGTCAGAGCTGTGATCCTGAGAACACCTTGAAACAATGCCCAAAGGCCTATAAAAGTGTGAATACCATTTGACCCATAAATACTGCTACTAGATCTATATCCCAAGGAGAACAAAGGAAAAGGAAATGTATGCATATATGTACAAAAATATTCATAGCAGCTTTTATTTTGTGTTGGCAAAGAATTATACACTGAGAACATGCCCATCAATATGAATGTGATGGAATACTATTGTTCTGTAAGAAATGAAAAAAGGAATGGTTTCAGAAAAACATGGAAAAACATATTAACAACACAATGTGAAGTGAACAGAACCAAGAGAACAATCTACACAGTAATAATAATATGGTAAAGATAATTGGCTATGTAAGACTTAGTTACTCTTATCAATGTAATGATCCAATACAACTCCAAAGGACTCATGATTTTTTAAAAATGCTATCTACCTTTAGGTAGAGAGCTGATGGATTTAGAGTACATGAAAAAGAATATTTTTTCCTTTATTTTTCTTGGTTTCTTCTTTTGAAACATGGCTAACGTGTAAATATGCTTTGCATGACTTCATACAGATGATATTTATCATGTTTCTTGCCCTCTCAATGGGTGGCTGAAAAGTAGAAGGAAGGAGAGAATTGTGAAGCAAAAATAAAAATTCAATTATAGAAAAAGAGAGACTCAGAGTTGCAGCAATTTATCAAAGATTTTTTAGGTAATGCACATCAGTGCATTACATCAGAAACCAGGTCTCCTGACTGCAAGTCTAGCGTTCTTTCCACTTTACTCATTCATGGGACAAAGGAAATAAGCCTGTGTTGATATGAGTTATATAATAATTAGAGATAATCTGAGTAAGCCTTAAAGACCTTCCTAATAAATTGATCATAATCTTCTGAGTGTGGACTCCTATTCCACTTTATCAAAATTGTTTTACAAATAAATGTAGTTATTACAAGGAGCTGTAGTAAATCTTATTAATTAGGCAATATGGTATAGTGCAGAGGTATTAAACATGCCCTAGAAATCAGATATGACTGGCAACACTCCCAAGTATGGCCCAAGTAAGGTCAAAATGTAATTGAGAATATTTAATAAAATAACTAAAAAATACAATAAAACATAAGTGATGTTAATGTGTAGTTTTTAAAATTAGTATCCACCTACAAGGCTCCTTATGAATGGTTTAGTGACCCACATTTTTATTATTTCATTATTTTGAGCAGTGGCTTTTAATCCAAGAACTGAAAGAAATTCCAGAAGACCAAAAAAGTCGAGTAGCTCAATTCACTATCACGTTATCCAAAGTATCTCTTTCAAACCTTTTCATCTTTCCTCAAATATTCCATGGCTCCCCTTCTCAAGACTCCCTCAACTGTGATTCTTGCCTCATATTTTCTAGGAAAAAAAAACCTTGTAGATATTCAACATGACTTTCCTCTTCTCCCATCTTCATCTTTCATCACTCAAATGTCTTCTGCCTCTCTCTCTCTTCATTCATCTTTGTCTCAGATGATGAAATGACTACTCCTTACCAAGGCTAGCTTCTCTAAATTCTGTCTCCTCCAAAATGTCACCCCCTCATCCATCCCCATTCTATCAATTATTTTCAATCCCTTTCTGTCTATAGGATCATTCCTTGCTGTCTATAAACATGTCCATGTCTCCCCTATCCTTAAAAAAATCATTCCCACTTAGTCCTTCCATTCTTGCTAACCATCATTCTATATCTTTTCTCTTCTAAAAGACCATCCATAGGTGTCTCCACTTTCTCTTCTCTCACTCTTTAGCCCATTATAATCCAGCTCCCAATGGCCCTTCCTCAATTCTCATTCTACTTGAACTCTGTAGATTTTGACAACGATGATCATTTTCCTCTCCTTGATATTCCCCTCTATCTAGGTTTTCAGGACACCATTCTCTCCTGGCTCTCCTTCTATCTAGCTTTGAACTCCTTTTCAATCTCATTTTCTGAATCCTCATATAGATCATATCCTTTAACCATAGGTATCCCTAAGGGTTCTCTCTTAGGCCCTTTTCTCTTCTCCTTCCCTACTACTTATCTCACTTTGTGATTTCATCAAATCTCATGGATTTAATTACTATATCTATTACTGATAATTCTCAAATCTACCTTTCCTACTTCCACATCTCTGCTGACCTCTAATCTCACATCTCCAATTGCCTTTCAGACATCTCAAACAGTAGATGATCACTTTAAATGCAACATGTCCCAAATGAACTCCTTATCTTTTCCCCTAAAATATTTCCTCAGTTCTACCTTCCCAATTACTGTAAAGGGCAACATCCTCCTCCTAGTCTATCAGGCTTGCAAACTAGAAGTCTTCATAGACTTTCTACTTTTTTTGACCCCTCCATATCCAATCTGTTGCCAAGGTCTGCTGATTTTACTTTTGCAACATCTCTTCAATATGAGAAGTTCTCTGACACTGCTACCACTCTGGGGCAGGCCCTCATCACTTTATGTCTAGACTATTGCAATAGTCTACTGGTGGTGGGGTATAGAAGGGAGCTGCCCTCCTTAAGTCTCTTTCCACTCCAATTCATTCTTTATTCAGCCAACCAAAGTGGCTAACGTGTAAATCTGAGAATATAATCCCCTTGTTCAATAAGCTCCAGTGGCTCCCTGTTTTTCCAGGAGCAAATACAAATTTCTCCTCTTGATATTCAAAGCCCTTAATAACTTTGCCTCCTCTTACCTTTCCAGTCTTCTTACACATCCGTTGCTGACATGTATCATTTGCTCCAATGGCTCTGACCTCCAGGTTGTTCCATGAACAAGACAAGACATTTCATCTCTTGGCTCTGAGTACTTTCTCTAGCTCTTCTCCATGCTCCAAATACTCTCCATCCTCATTTTAAGACTACTGGCTTCCCTGGCTTCCTTTTAGTCACAAACAAATTTCATTTTCCAGGAAACTTTTCCCAGTCCCTATTAATTCCAGTGCCTGATCTCTGTAATTTATTTACTATTTATCCTGTATACATTCTGTTTGTACATATTGTTTGCATGTTGTCTCACCCATTAGATACTAAGCTTTTTGATGGTAAAGAGTGCCTTTTCCTTTTTTTTTTTTTTTGGTATTCCCAGTGTTTAGTACACTGTCTGGAATATAGTAGGTATTTAATAAATTTTATACAATAATTGGGTTACTGTAATTAGTGTTGACTTTGTACTCCTACTACAAAGAGACTCAGACATTTAAGGCCCTCTCTGACATACAAAACTTCTGCAATAATTATAAAAGAACATGTATGTAATATATAATGTATGTACATGTATGGACTTGAAATAGCTAGTTATATTTGTCATGTTTTAAATCTATTTCAAGCACATCATTTGGATACTTTTATGATAAGTACTGAGCAATTCTACAAGCTAGAAATGATAGACTAGGACATTTTGCAATTTGTTGCTGCTGATAACATATTTCATATATTTTAGTAAAAATCAATTTAATTATATGGTGAACATCATGAGAAAATTGTACTTTGAAGAAGCATATTTAAAAAATTATAGCTTAATATGCTTCTCTAGAATGAAAATAGAATGATCTCCCCAAAGCAAAATAATATCTTAAAGTCTGAGGAGTCCAGGAAATCAGATTGCAAATTGTGATCTCTTCCTATATTGAAAAAAGTTTAAATTTTTAATATAACCTTTAAAAGAATGTCCCTCTGGCTAAAGGAAATGCTGAACACTTCAGAAAAAGCATAGACTTCCAGCTAAATTCTAGAACTAGAATTATGTTGTCTCTCTCTCTCTCTCTCTCTCTCTCTCTCTCTCTCTCTCTCTCTCTCTCTCTCTCTCTTCTCTCTCTGAATCTGCCCTGCCTCAAAACTTTATCACTAAAGGTTTCTACATTTCAATGTATATTTGGCAAACAAACTTGAGGTTAACGGTATTGCTGACAAAAAGGACAGTATTTACAGTATTTGTGAAGAGCCCTATTACCTAGGCTCCCTATTACCTCCAGGATCAATAATGTCCCCTTCCTATCTTTTCAGTTGTTTTTTTTTTTTTTGATCCCTACTCTTCAACCCTAGGGACATTTGGCCTTGTTGCTCTTGTCTTCCCCCCATTCCTTGAATTTCTCATGCTGTGAATGATATCTCTCCCCATCTCCCATTCCCTGATTTCTCTGACTTCTTTTTTTTTTTTTTTTTGCTTTTTGGAGGGCAATTGGGGTTAAGTAACTTGCCCAAGGTCACACGGCTAGGTTTTTGTTTGTTTGTGCCTTAAGTGTCTGAGGCCGGATCCGAACTCAGGTCCTTCTGACTCCAGGGCCAACGCTCTACTCACTGCGCAACCTAGCCGCCCCCTCTGACTTCTTTAAAGTCTCAGCTAAAATCCCTGTTTCTGGAAGTTATTTCCTCATCATTCTAAGTGGTACCTTCATTCTAACTATGACTGAAATTTATCCTGTGTATATCATTTGTACATAGTTGGCTGTGTATTATGTATTTCCTTTGCATTGTAAGCTCCTTGAAAGCAAGGACTGTCTTTTGCATTTCTTTGTACACTCATAATTAACATAGTACCTGGCACATAATATTTGCTTAAGAATTGCTTGTTAACTTGACTGGGCTCAAAGAGCATGGAGTAGGAGAGAAGAACAGGTTAGAAGTCTGCAGAAATGAATTCTAGTACCAGGCCTACTATTAAAAAACTGAATGAGGGGCGGCTAGGTGGCGCAGTGAGTAGAGCGTCGGCCCTGGAGTCAGAAGGACCTGAGTTCAGATCCAGCCTCAGACACTTAACACACACAGAAATAAAAACCTAGCCGTGTGACCTTGGGCAAGTTACTTAACCCCAATTGCCCTCCAAAAAAAAAAAAGGCAAAAAAAAAAAAACTGAATGAACTTGTTAATCATTTCTCGCAAGGTCTGAACCTCCTTATCTGAGACTGAGTAAACCCAGGTTCAAAACCTAGCTGTGTGATAATAGGTGAGTTACTTGATTTTTCTGGGATTCACTTTCCTCATTTCTAACACAGAAATAATACTACCTATAGAACCCATCTCATAGTTGGGTGTCAGGCTCAAAAGAGATAATGTACATAAAAGAATGCATAAATAGTATTTGTCATTAAGTTTAAATTAAGGTGTCATGACTGAGCAATATGTGAAAGTATTATGAGACAATTTACTTTTGAAAATAAACAGAGATTGAAATTGAATCCTAATCTTCTTGATTCCTAGACTATTGTTCTATCCATTTTATCACATTCTCTAGTGAAGAAGAAAAGAGATGTGAGAGGAAACAGAAAATACCATAGGATCATGGATTAAGAGTTGGGAGTAACAGTAGAGGTCAACCTTATTTTATAGCTCTTTGAATAAAGACTCAGAAAGGTAAAGTGATTTGGCCAAAGTCATGCCATAGGTAGTAAAGTCAGAGGAGTTACTTAATTCCAGGTCCTGAGACTCCAAAGAGAAGGGGGGGAGGATGAGGAAGAGAAAAAGGAAGAGAAGGAGGGGAAGCAAGGAAGGAAAGAAGGAAGGAAAGAAAGAAGGAAGGAAGGAAGGAAGGAAGGAAGGAAGGAAGGAAGGAAGGAAGGAAAGAAAACTGTTGCATTAAAATGTTCATATGACCAATATATAACACTGTGTGTGTAAGTGGGTGACACACACACATTTACATATAGATTTATATTATATATATGTACATATATATGTGTGTATACATAAATATATATTTGTGAAAGGGAGATATCTCATAATATCATATATATGTATATATATACACATATATATCTATACACACATATGTGTGTATATATAAAAAATTTCAAAATTAGGTGAGAGAGAAGACCTATGATTTCATCAGAATAGAAAATACATGGTGTGGAACCTCCCCCCCCAATAGAAACCAGAATCATAACTATCATTTTATCAATTTAGAGAATCACCTTGATGAAGTGAGTTCCCTTGGTCATAGAGCTAGTGTGACCTATGTTAGAGAAAGGATTTGAATCCTAATCTTCCTAATTTCAAGAGTAGTCATCTACAACCTATTCTAGGCTAGATTACAATTAATACAATTAATATCAACACTTTCAGTGGCAGCAAACAACTGGAAATTAAACAGATGCCTATACATGAGGAAAAAGCTAAACAAATTATATGTAAATATAACAGAAAATTTTCTATGCTAAAGGAAATAGTGAATATGAAGAATTTGGAGAAGCTTTTGGGGGTTTATTTGAATCAATGCAGAAAGAAGTAAATAGAGCCAGGAAAACTATATGCATAGTGACTATCTATATAGATATACATCTATATCTATGTAGATAGATTTAGATATAGATATGGAAAGAAGAATAATAAAAATAAAGCCAAACTTTAAATACTTGTAATGGTTAACCTTAATCCTGTAGAAGAAATGAGAAAATATGCTTCCCTCCATTCTTTTCAAAAGAAGAAACTAAGGACGTTGAAAACTGAGTATTGCCTAAGGCTATTGAACTTCTTTTTTAAAAAAAATCTTCATTACAAAGTATGGCTTGATAGGGGATGCAGTAAGATATATAGATATATACACATATACAAATATGTGTATATATACATACATATGTACATAAACATGGGGAAATATTTAGTAGGAAAATTTATCATTAGATTATTTTTAAGTGTTTATTGAATTGAATGCATTGTGAATCTCTCACAATTTCAAAGAACTTATGATTTGACTTCTTCATTTGTAAAATGACACAGCTATCGGGGGCGGAGCCAAGATGGCAGAGTAGAAACAGCTCCTCCAAGCCTCTCTGCCCCCAGATTCCCCACAAACTATGTAAAAAAGGACTCTGAACAACTTCTGGAGCCCCAGCACCCACAGAACGATGCAGAGAAGCTAACCTCCCGCTGAGGACAGCCCAGCAGCCCTGCAGGAAGGACCAGCGCAGCGGTCTGGGAGCCGGCAACGCGCAGAGCACAGAGCACAGGAGCCCAGCTGAGCCGAGCCCAGGTCCGCGTGAGCCGAGGTTTTAGCCCCAGGGCGGCAGGGCCAGCAGCTAGCTGGAGGAACCCCAGAACACCAGGAGCTGTGGCAACTCCAGAATTATCAACATAGACATGCCTAGGACAAAGTAAGAGGTTAGTGTCCTATGGACTTTGGGACCTGTATTTGGGGAATGCGTCAGCTCCCTCCCCTGGGGGCTAGAAGCCGCTGAGGAGACACGCCATTTTGTAGTTTTCATAGGCATTTCCGGCTCCCAGCCTACAAATCGTGGGGAGATCCAGCGATCAGTCTTGGGGGGTAATCGCTCTTGCTTTAACCTCCCTGGATCTGGATTGTGATCTAGGGTGGAAGTCGTGGGTGGGTTTACAGCTTGCCAGAAACAGAAGTTGCCCCCCACACGTTCGGGACGAAAATTCCTCTATCTGGCCTTAAAGCCATAGTGTGGCAACAAGCCCAAAAGTCAAGCAATTAAGTGGCAACATGCCAAGGCAAAGGAAACAGAAAAATGCAACCCTAGACTCCTATTTTGGGGGCATAGAGCAGGAAAAGGACTGTGAGGTCAGAAGTCCTGCTCCAAAAGCCCCAGGGGAAAACATGAGTGGGTTGCAGGCCATAGAGGACCTTAAGAAGGACTTTAAAAATCAAATAAGAGAAGTGGAGGAAAAATTGGAAAGAGAAATGAGAAGGATGCAGGAAAAGTATGAAATGAGGGTCAACAGCCTGACTGAGGAAAACAACACCTTAAAAAATAGACTAACTCAAATGGCAAAGGAGGCCCAAAAGGGCAATGAGGAGAAGAATGCCTTAAAAAGTCGGATTTGCCAGATGGAAAAAGAATCTCAAAAGTTCACTGAGGAGATTCATTCCTTCAGAGTTAGACTGGAGCAAATGGAAGCTAATGACTTTATGAGAAATCAAGATGCTGTTAAGCAGATCCAAACAAATGAAAGATTAGAAGGCAATGTGAAATATCTCATGGGAAAAACCACTGACCTGGAGAATAGATCCAGGAGAGACAATTTAAAAATTATTGGACTACCTGAAAGCCATGATCAAAGAAAGAACCTAGAAATCACCCTTCAAGAAATTCTCAAGGAAAATTGCCCTGATGTTTTAGACCCAGAGGGCAAAATAGAGGTTGAAAGAATCCACAGATCACCTCCTGAAAAAGATCCCAAAAAGAAAACTCCCAGGAATATTATAGCCAGGTTCCAGAATCCCCAGATCAAGGAGAAAATACTACAAGCAGCCAGGAAGAAACAATTTCAATATTGTGGAAACACAATCAGAATAGCCCAGGACCTGGCAGCTTCTACACTGAGGGATAGAAGGGCATGGAATATGATATTCCAGAGGGCAAAAGAACTGGGAATGAACCCAAGGGTCACCTACCCAGCAAAACTGAGTATTTTGTTTCAGGGGAAAATATGGTCATTCAGTGGAATAGAGGACTTTCAAGCATTCTTGAGGAAAAACCAGAGTTGAATAGAAAATTTGACATCCAGACTCAAGAAGGAAGAGATGCCTGAGAAGGTAATCAGGGAAAAGAAATCAAAAGGAACTTATCAAAGTTGAACTATTTACATTCCTATATGGAAAAGCAATAACTGTGACTGATGATATCTTTCTCACTATGAAAATAATGGAAGAAGGGGGTGTGGTCATATGAATACATATGTGAATGTGTGTGTATATGGTTACAGTTATATATGGATAGAGGGCATAGGTTGAATTTGTTGGGAAGGGAGAATACTCAAGGGATGAAATTATGAGGTGAGAGAGGAAAGTGGCAAGAGGAGATGGGGAGAGACATGGTAGGGTAAACTGTCTCATGTAGGGGAAGTGGGTGCAAAGGAGGGGGAGAATAAGGAAGGCTAAAAAGGCAAAACCACATTCACATTGAATTTGGTTCAGGGAGAAAATGACATACATAGTAAATGGGATATCTCAACCTGCAGCAGGATAGGGGAAGGGGGATGAGAGGAGGGATGATGGATGGGAGGGCATCCTTGGGGTGAGGGGAGGTTGGAAGTACCCACTATAGAAGAGGGACAGGATCATGTAGGGAATGGACCAGGTGGGGGGTGGGATGAGTGGGAGGGAATTATAAGCAGCCTTGTACAACATATCTACCATGATAATGTTTTGCATAGCTAGACATGCACAACATATACTGAATTACTTATCTCCCAAGAAGGAATGGGTGACAAGGGAGGAAGGAAATGGATCTGAAATTCGAGGTCGTAACATTAAATGTTTCAAATATATATATAAATACTATTATTAATACTCTTTTGCCTATAATTGGGAGATAAGATGTGCAGGCATTGGGACACAAAGTTTCATCTTCCTCTAATGGAAAAGTCGAAGAGGGTATGGGAGAAGGTATGGGAGAGAGAAGATTGGAGGAAGCGATATCTTGTGGGACTGCTATTCAGGGAGGTTGGGTAGGGGAATAATGGGGGGAAAATGATTGTAACTCAAAATCTGGTGGAAATGAATGATGTAAAACAGAAGTTAATAAAGTATTTAAAAAAAAATGACAGCTATCAAAGAGGTATCATGACTAAGCTAAAAAGCATGCAGTCAATGCACCCAAGGCAGAGTGGCAGGAAGGTACCTCGATGAAATGAAAAAACTAGCAAATAATATATGTTTGTGTATAGACACACAATATGCATACATATATACACATAGTAATTTAAGACTTTAAATGCCACATATTGTTTTATTTTAGTATGAGACAATGTAGACTACAAAAAAAGTTCCTTGGGCCAGGAAAACCTTCATGCATCAGTCCTCACCATTTTCCCACAAGTACTTGACTTAGTCTTACAATCCATGCATATTTTCAGAAAAAGATTACATACTTTAAAAAACCAATATTAACTAAATGAATTCTAATTTTAAAAACCACTCACTGAACCTTTGTACTGATAGCAATTTTTAAACAGAATCACTCATCCTTGACAGAGGGTTCCTATATTAATCTGACAAAGTTAGTTTAATGAGTAGATATAGGATGATTTAAAATGGTATAGATTTCCAAGTGATCCATAGCTAATAATCCCTCTTAACTATCCTGGAATACATATCATTGCTGACCACATGTCCACTACAAGGCTAATTCTATTCTCAAAGATTTAGCTATGAAGGTACGAGTAAAAAGACATTTCCTCCTAGAATTATTGAGGCAAAACAAAGAATGTAAAAATTATTCAGCTGAAGGAGATAATTAACATGTAAACACAACACCATTTATGGCAATTAATTTTACACAATTATTTAAATTAATTTGTACTTTTGTCCTTGAGCAAGACAGTATCCACAGAGGTATGCTTTAATTTTGAGATTACTTATAATAATTGCATTGAGTATCTAGGTCTTCTGGGGTTGTTTTAAGAGCTATGACTGGAAAACTGGAATTTTCTTTTTCTTTCTTTCCTCCTCTTGATTTTCTTCCTTTTATAGGGGTGCATTTCTTCAATGAGAAACATTAAGTTTCCTCTTCTCACACTCCTTGGCTTATTAAATACTCATCCCAATACTGAAGGAAGGAAAAATTGATTAGATACCTGCTATGTGTCGAGCACTGTACTAAAAGCTTTACAAATATTA